>ML809377.1:336758-374562 GCA_009831015.1 Picea engelmannii
GAAGGCACATTGACTGAGAGTGGGTCGAAGTGGACAAAGGAGCAGAAAAGAAGGAGTGAAGTAAAGGAAAATGAGTCGTTGAATGAGAAGATTGAGGAAGACATATAAGCAAGGAAGATGGATCATGGACAACTCAACAAGCGGAAAAAGCCACCAACAAATTCTTTGGAGCACCTCACAGGAAAGACAGGCTAGCGAAGCCCTGAAAACTTGGGTCAAAGTGGACCTAGGGTTTTAGACAACTAGGGTTTTGGTATTTAGGGTTTTTACACCTAAGTTTCGGCCTAAGGATGTTTGAGAGTCATTGTAATGTATGAATAAATACCTAGATGGGAGAAGAGGGGTTAGATGTTGGTTGAAGGTTGGTCGTATTGTTGTTGTTCATTGTTTATTGTTGGTATGTGAGAGAGAAGTGATGTGTGTGAGAGCATTCTCGTATTGTAATATCTTCAGTTGGGTGTGAAGATTAACCACAACTGGGTGCGCAGGGAGGGGAGATAGAGAAGAGAAAAATAAAGAAAGATTTGCAAGCCAAGTGCACAGATAGAACTGTATGTTTTCACATAATATATCAAGAGACATAGTTTTGTGGACGTAGCCCTAGGGAGAGGGTGAACCCCGTAAATATTGTTGTCTTTGTGGATTGATGTTGTGTTCTTTGCTTTCTGATTAAGTTTGTTATTGTATTATTGAGCTAGATCTGATATATAGTTGTGCGAAGTAGGGTTAAGTTGGTAAATAATATATGGTTGTTGTTGGCTATTGTTTTGGATCCAATTTGCAATTCCTCTGGTTGTAGACACCTGTGTCTTGCAACCCCCTATTGCTACTTTGGGTGAGACTGCATCTACTCTGCAGGTGTTGTCGAAAGTGCCAGTAGTTAGGGCTTGTTGGTGCGCTGTTAGAGTTGAACCCTGGGTCTACCCCTATGCCAACAAATGGTTCTGTTGTCAGGACTAGGATCTTCTTGAGGGAATGTTAAGGTGGTTTCCATTGAAGACAGAGATTTAGAAGTGAATAGAAGAACAAGAAAAGGACTTCACTGAAGCTCAGAACAAAAACCCTAGTATTATTATAGAGGATTGGTTGGGAAGATATATATTTACTGATATCCACAAGATTTTATTTGGAGGAATTCATAAGGAGATATACGAGTGGTTAGCCAGATTAGCAGATACCCAATTTGAAATCAAATCTAGACCACCTGTGGTTTGGACGTCGGCACTTATCAAGAAGTTCAAGAGAGTTGATAACGTCGTGTCAAGAGCAATAGATCATTGGTTTGATAACACTATTGGAAGGTACGTTGAGTTTTCTATTGACAAAGTTGAGTCATATAGCCAAGCAGAGAGATATTTCTTTAAGGGACCTAGAGGAAAATTTTTACACTTTCTGAAGTTGAAGATGAAGATGCTATTGCATGATAAGAACATCTTGAAGATATAGTAATTGGTCATATTGAAAAGCTAATGTTCAAGAACTCAGATAGTGACAATGACATAGAGGTTGGACATACACACAGTGGGAGGGCATTCAGAGAAGTCCCTCTGGTGAACTTGTTTGAGCATAGCCATGAACCACTGGCACAGGACGAAGGGTTCTACAGTGGAGAAGAAGAAGAGTTAGTGAACCAGGAACATTCAAAGTCTGTTAGGGCAGAGGAAGGGAAGACTGAAGAACCTCACTGGGAAGAATCAATAACTTCAGGGACTGTTCCTACCTTCAAAGTAAGTACTATTACTTCTCATGTTGATTTAGCAGCACTAAGTAACCAGAGTAACCTAAGTTATCAAAACACTTAGAGCACGTGTACAAGAAGTTCAATGAACACTCAATCAAGAAATCTAGGAAGATCTATGGCATACGAGATGAGGTTACCCACCTTTAGGGGAGATGGATCTGAAGATCCTGATCAACATTGGTTCTTATGCGAAGTTGTATGGAGTATTAAGAATGTCACCGACGAAGCTGTTAAGAGAGATCAATTTAGTACTACCCTAAGAGACCACGCGCTAAGATGGTACATGAAGTTTGTTAAAGGAGTTACACAACCTAAACTGCTTAATGACATTAAAACTGCATTGGATGATGAATTCAAGAAACCCAAGTTGGAGTTGTAGTGCATTACAGAACTGAAGGAGATCAAGCAAAGAGTAGCTAAACATGTTTGGGAGTTTGATCAGAGGTTTAAGACCTTGACAAGCTGTTTGAGTTTTCAGATCCCAGATGAGCAGAACAAGGAATGGTTCATTGCTGCCCTCCTACCACACATTAGAGTTCCTTTTATGCAACAGAAGGTTGCTTCACAGGCTAAGGCGCTGGAGATCGCCATGAAACTAGAATCATCCCCTATGGGAGAATCCAACTCAGGTATGAGTCAAATAACTATCTTATCTTTGCATGTTGAGGATATGAAGAAATAAAATGGAAAAGATAAAAGAGAAGACATATGGTGTATTAGATGCAAATCAAAGGGCCATGACAAGGATCATTTTCCCCTATTTAATGAGTACTTGGCCTCTGGAGCTCCAAGCCCTTTAAAGCAGGTTACTCTACCCTGGTGCGAGGTATGTAGAAATAGACATCGCCCTGGTGAATGATAATACATGCAAAAATATGTCCAGACACCTACAAATCTTTACTACACATTCTATAAATCTATGGGGCATGATGAGAAGGATTGTATGACTTATGACCTCTTGCATGAAAGTTCAAGAGACACATATAGGATTCAAGAAGAGATGTAGTAGGAAGCAAATGCTATGCAGTTTAACTCTCCAGGAAGAGGAAACTTCAAACCTCGTGGGGGATTCATAGAAAGAGGATGACGAGGAGGCATGGGTCAAGGTTGAGGTTATATCATCTGCTATAACTGTGCACAACCAGGTCACTTGGAAAGGGACTATCAGAACCCTTGTAGTACTTGTAGCTACTTCAACTCATTTGAACATGTGATTGAAGATTGTCCAGCATTGCTGGCTAAACTTCAGGAGAGACGAGGAGGAAACCAGCAGGTCCAATTAATCTCAGCAGAACCTCACAGAGAGGATCCCAGAGTCATTGTTATCACTAGAGGAGGCACTGTTATAGGAGAAGACAGAGCAACCCCAGGAAAGACTACAAAAGAATCAAGTGTCAGAAGAGCTGCAGAGAAGACACAGTTGTTTGATCCAAGGAAGGAGAAGTAGACGTTTGAAGAGGTAAGAAGAGAATTTGGAAGAGATCAGGATTCTTCATCAAAGACACAACCATAAGTGAGAGAATGTGGAATGCCTCTGGCATTTTATCAGTCTGCCTCGCCCGGAGAAGGAAAAGAGGTAAGCAAGCTTATGGAATTCTTATGTACTTTCATTAATTTGATTAAGGATGAAAGAGTCATACAAGAACCACAAAACTTGATTAGACAATATGAGATAGAGAGGGTAGACCCTATGTTGAATAAGGAAGTACATCAATTATCTAGGAAGAGAAGGACAAATAAGGAACTGCACCTTAATGCTCAGATCGAATATTATGACATCCATTATGTGGTCCTCGACTTAGGGTCGGAAGTCAATGTTATGACGAAGAAGACCTGGGAACTGATGGGAAAACCTAAGTTGATTTACTCCCCTAACAGGCTTAGGATGGATAATCAACAGGCAGTAAGCCCCTTTGGAAGATTGGAGCATGTCCTTGTGGACATCGATGGGGTCAGGATGTTTGCAGACTTTGAAGTGATTGAGATAGTTGATGATAGTTTTCCTTATCCTGCGCTGTTAGGAATTGATCGGGATTTCAACAATTCGACTGTTTTTGACTTAAAGAAAAGAAGAATGACATTTGAAGGTGATGTCCTTAGGGTCATTGCACCTCTTTATCCCGATGAATATTGCAGATACACAAAACCTATCAAAGAAGAAGACCACGCATACGAACTAGAGAAAATATATAAACTGACAACAAGACAACATGATTACATTAATCCTACAATAGATGGGAATTTAAGCTAGCGAAGTGAAAGTGCATGCTCATCAGACTCTGAACAAGCATTGGAGAATTGGCAGAACAAGACATATGAATTTTCTACGTGGAGATGTGCCAGATTGACCAGAGAAGTTCACTGGATTGACACAGAAGTAAGTAACCTTCCCACATTCAATGGTTTGAATCATTTAGAAACATTATTATTGGAATTTGAATAAGTTGTACCAGTACACCATAGGTTGTTGGCACTGGATGAAGCTTTGAAAGCAATGCCAACAAGATGGTGGGGAACACATAAAAAGAACATCGCGAAGTGGGTGCAATGTTGCACTTTGATGACAATGCGCTTTTCAGACAAAGTAGAAGGGTGCGAAGTTCGATACACAAGTCAGAGCTGTCCGAAGGACCATGTGCGAAGTTGTGAGGAGGTCTAGAGAAACATTCCTCAAGAACAGTGGGTGCACAAGTTCATTAACACCTTGGATACAACGCCTATCAATTGGTATCTTCAAGCAGAACTGTGCCTCACCACTTCAGATTGGTATGGTATGACTCAGAACTTTGTAGACACATTTTTATTTGAAAGTCAGTACCCCACAATAGATCAATATTTACAAGTTGTAAGACAGAAAGTCTTTGAGGAGGCACCTAACCTCCCTGTTGATCAAGAAGGGGATGAATGGACTGTACCTCTTTAGAAATTGAAAGGTTGTTACAATATCAATGTTGATGAAGACAATGATCCTAGGAATGTGGACATCGCAGAAACTAAAGGACAGGGAGACGTAGAAGGACCAGGAGTTGAACTACCTTTTATTGGACAACCAATCAAAATCAAGAAAGTTAACATTGGAACAGAGCAAGCACCTAAGCTCGCAAATGTGGGAGATTATTGGGATGATGCCACCATTTATAAGATCACATAATTATTGCATGAATATTAGGACTTGTTCCCAACCAAGTTCACTGAGATGAAGGGCATTGAAGGTCCCATGGGAGAAATGAATATTCCCTTGAAACTAGATGCAAGGCCAATCAAGCAGAGACCCTATAGATTGAATCCCAAGTATAAGCAGAAAGTCAAGATTGAGTTAGACAGAATGTTGGAAGAATGAATCATAGAACCTGTTGAGGAATCATAATGGATTAGCCCTATGGTGGTTCAGGATAAGAATTCAGGAGAGATCATAATCTGTGTAGACTTAAGGAAACTAAACGATGCATGCTTACATGATCCATTCCCTACACTGTTTACTGACAAAGTGCTAGATAATGTAGGAGGACAAGAAGTTTACTCCTTTACCGATGGATTTTCAGGTTACCACCAGATCAAGATTGCCAAGGAAGATCAACATAAGACCACATTTGCAACATAATGGGGTTCTTTCCAGTACACAACGATGCCCTTTGGACTGAAGAATGCACCAACCATCTTTTCTAGGGTGGTGGTCGAAGCATTCAAGGAATTTTTACATAAATATTTAGAAGCATATTTTGATGATTGGATTGTTTTTATCTTACTGAAGGATCATATTGAATGTTTAAGACTAATGTTGGATAAGTGAAGGCAATGTCAGATTTCCCTGAACTAGAAAAAGTGCATTTTCTTGTCACCTTTTGGAGTATTACTGGGACACAATGTATGTAAGCAGGGGTTGCTGGTAGATCCTTCCAAGATTGCCATCATTGTTGATCTATCTTTGCCTACTTCGATTAGACAAATGCGTACTACACTGGGACATACTAGATACTACAGGAAGTTCATCAAGGGCTATGCACAGATAACAACACCCATGGAAAAGTTGTTAAATAAATATTGTCAATTTTAATGGTCAGAGGAATGTCAACAGAGCTTCGACACATTGGAACCAAAAATGGTTACTACGCCTATTCTGGTTTTCCCATATTGGAGTAAGGAATTCCATGTGCATGTCGACACGTCATCTATTGCATTAGGAGTAGTTTTATCACAACTAGGAGCAGGAGATATTGACCACCCATTAGCCTTTCCTACCAGGAAGATGTCTACAACAGAGATAAATTACACTACCACTGAAAGAGAAGGTTTAGCCATGGTGTACGCGCTGTAGAAGTTTCGGCATTACTGGTTGGGAGGAAATTTTAAGATGTTCACTGATCACTCTACATTGAAATACTTAGTCAACAATCCAACGTTAGGGGGAAGAATATGCCGATGGTTATTGTTATTCCAAGAATATGATTTTGAGATTGTGGTCAAGCTAGGGAGAATGAACAAGGGACCTGACCACTTGTCTAGGTTAGAACATGGAGAGGAACCTACCAGTTTGGAGGATACACTACCAGATGCACAGTTGTTGGCCATCAAAAAGGTTGATGATCACTTCACTGAGATAGTTCAGTTCCTATCAACAGGTATGGCACCTCGCAAATATACAATCATTCAGAAGAAACAACTGGTAGTTCGCGTTGCGGACTTTTCACTTATAGCTGGACAACTATAAAAGATGGAACCTAATGAGATCTTGAGAAGATGTGTTATGGAGATAGAAATACCATTGATTCTGTCTTAAGCACATGAAGGCATCGTAGGAGGACATTATGCAGGGAAAGAAACAACAAAGAAGGTTCTTAGAGCTGGCCTCTGGTGGCCCACTTTACACAAAGATGTTAAGGAATACTACAAATCCTATGATGTATGCCAAAGGGTTGGGAAACCTTCCAGAAGAGATGAGATGCCTTTAGCACCTCAACTAACTTTACAGGCCTTTGAGAAATGGGCTATTGATTTTGTGGGACCTATCAAACCACCAGGGAAGCGCGCAGGAGCTCGATACATCATCACTGCAACATTGTATTTGACCAGATGGGTAGAAGCAAGAGCAGTTAAGGAATGTAGTGCAAATACAGTCGTGCGGTTCATACTTGATGATATCATCACCTGATTTGGATGCCCAAAAATCCTCATGAGTGATCAAGGTACACATTTTATCAATAAGTCTATTGAAGCCTTGACTCAGGAATTTGCAGTGCACCATCAGAAGAACACTCCATACCATCCACAAGTGAATGGGATAGTTGAATCTTTCAATAAGATCTTGGAGACCGCGCTGACGAAGATTTGCAGTGTGAATAGGGATGATTGGGATTTGAGAGTACCAACAGTGTTATGGGCTTATAGAACCACTTGCAAGAAGCTAACAATGAAAACCCCCTTTAAGTTGGTTTATGGTCTAGAATCAGTTGTACCTATGGAATACTTAGTTCCTAGCTTAAGAATTGCAACATTCATAGATATGGATGACACTGGCGCTATTCAAGACAGACTTTCACAGTTGATGGAACTAGAGGAAGACAGATTTATTGTAGGATTTCATCAGTAGGTATAGAAGGAAAGAGAAAAGGCCTATCACGACAGGCATATCAAGAAGAAAGCATTTAAGCAAGGAGATATAGTATTGGTATATGAAAACAAGTTCATTAAGCATCCATGGAAGTTCAGGACACATTGGATTGGGCCATATGAGGTTGCCTATGTTACAGAAGGAGGAGCTGCGTAGTTGAATACTTTGAATGGAGAATGGAGGGAAGGATTAGTGAATGGGAGCCGATTGAAATTGTACTATGACAACCTGCTTTCTCGTAGCTCTCAGTAAAAGCATAAGAAGAAGGGCCCAGGTACCAGGTGTAGTTGAAATTGGGCTACTAGACACAGAAAAGACAGTCTGCACATGACAGGGAGGGACAGAGCAGAAAGAAAGTCGAAGTGAAACAGAAGGTTCAGTATTGCAGTGCCTCGAGACGAGTCACAGGTGAGTGTTGGGGGTTTTTTGGCCCTTGGTTATGGATTAAGAAAGAAAGAAAAGAAAAATGAAGAGAGAGAACAAAGTGTGAACTGCGCAGAAGGCACATTGATTGAGAGTGGGTCGAAGTGGACAAAGGAACAGAAAAGAAGGAGAAAAGTAAGGGAAAACGAGTCTTTGAATGAGAAGATCGAAGAAGATAGATAAGAAAGGAATATGGATCATGAACAACTCAGTAAGTGGAAAAATCCACCAACGGATTCTTAGGAGCACCTCATGGGAAGGAAGGAAAGACAGGCTGGCGAAGCCCTAAAAATGCAGGTCAAAGTGGACCTAGGATTTTAAACACCTAGGGTTTTGGTATTTAGAGTATTGAAAGCTAGGTTTCGACCTAAGGATGTCTGAGTGTCATTGTAATGTATAAATAAAGACTTATATGGGAGAAGAGGGGTTAGCTGTTGGTTGAAGGTTGGTCGTATTGTTGTTGTTCATTGTTTATTGCTGGTATGTGAGAGAGAAGTATTGTGTGTGAGATAATTATCGTATTGTAAGATCTTCAGCTGGGTGTGAAGATCAACCCTGCAACTGGGTGCATAAGGAGGGGAGATAGAGAAGAGAGAAAGAGAGAAAGATCTGCAAGCCAACTGCATAGATAAAACTGTATGTTTTCAAATAATATATCAAGAAACACAATTTTGTGGACGTATCCCTAGGGAGAGGGTGAACCACATAAATATTGTTGTCTTCGTGGATTGATGTTGTGTTCTTTGCATTCTGATGAAGTTTGTTATTGCATTATTGAGCCAGATCTGAGATATAACTGTGCGAAGTAGGGTTAAGTTGGTAAATAATATCTAGTTGCTGTGTGCTATTATTTTGGATCCAATTTGCAATTCCTCTGGTTGTAGACACCTATGTCCTGCAACCCCCTATTGCTACTTCGAGTGAGGCTGCATTTGCTTTGCAGGTGTTGCCTAAAGGGCCAATAGTTAGTGCTTGTTGGTGCATTGTTAGATTTGAACCCTGGGTTTGCGCCTATGCCAACAATGGTCCTTTGATCCAGCCCATAAGAATACAAAACAAGTTCATCTTAATTTTTCCAAAGTTCCTTTTGGAATCCATGCTAAAGACATCCAATAAACCGAGATGGCTTCCAATACTGATTTGACCAGGACCAATATTCCCACTCTAGACAACCATCGAAAACTCCATGCCTTGAGTCTCTTTTCCAAATTTTCAATCATCCAATACCAATCTTCCTTTTTATAATTATTTCGTTTTAAGTGAAAACCCAAATGCTTTATACCTTCATCGAAAGGAAACATATTAAAGGGAAAAATATCCTTATAATATAAATTTTCCACTTCATTCATGAGATGGGCTAAGAGAGTTTATTTTTGTGCATTGATCTGCATTCTAGTTTCCCTCCCAAAAGGGTATAAGATTGAGCTTAATTTCTCTGCATCCCCCCTCAATCCACTACATAAAATCAGGACATCATCCACAAAGAGGAGGTGGGATATCCTTAAGGTGGAAGAGATATATACTGCATGGAATTTCCCTCCAACTTTTGCTTCACCATTGACTCTACTGAGGCCTTTCGTCACCAAAAGGAAAAGTAGAGGGGAAAGAATGTTCCTTGTCTTAACCCTCATTCAGCTGGAAATAATGTTGAAGTTGCCCCATTTATGAGGACTACAAAAGAGACTATCGAAATGCAACTCATAATCCAGTTAATGAAGGGAAGCTTGAACCCCAAATGTGTTAATAGCATCCTTATATAGAGCCATTTGAACCTGTCATAGGATTTTGATAAGTCGATCTTGATCACTACCCCTTTCAATTTATGAGATTTTATACTATGTAAAGCCTCTTGAGCCACTCCTATTGCTTCATGGATATGAATACCTTCCAAGATATTGACTTGCTCTTGGGACACAAATTTTGAGAGGATGTCTTTGATCCTTCTATTGATAACTTTTAAAACAACTTTGTAGATGTTGTTGCACAAGGAGATGGGTCTAAAATATTCAAGGGTCTGTGGGTCGTCCTTGTTGGGAATAAGGGATATGAAAGTGACATTTAGTGGCACATGGATATGGTCATTTATTCATGATTCCTCCACCACTTTGAGGACATCCTTTCCAATAATATCATAAAGTCCTACAAAGAAATTTGTGGTCCAACCATCTAAACCTTCGCTCTTATCTTTTTGGACACTGTGGAGAAATTCTTTGAGTTCATCTGTAGTGACCTTGTCCATGTGATCCCTACTATCCTTCTCATCAACGAACCTGGGGAAGAAAATGGTAAGGCCTATTGTGGCATCAATTATAGCTCTTCCATATGCTTAGAATAAGTTCTGGAAATTCCTAGATCCCAGTCGTGCTAGACCCTCAAAAGAACAGATAGACCTGCCATCAGATTATTTTAAACTCTAGATTGTATTCGCCATTTTCTTCCCTTTTGCATAGGCTTGAAATAATTTTGTATTCTCATCCCCACTCTGAAGCCATAAATCTTTTCTTTTTAATCTTCGCTCTTTTTCTTTTGCTTCCAATAACTATTTTTTCTTATTTTACAATGCTAGCATGGCCTCTTTTGCCTCAGGGGAGGCATAGCCTCCTCCCTTTGATTCATACATAGATTGTAGTGTTGCTTCTATAGTTATTAATTCATATTCTTCCTTCTATGTCTTACCAAAGGCCCATTCAACTGTGGCCCTTTTGAGGGATTCGAGGTTATTGGAAAATTGGACAGCATCCCGATCATGATGGTAAATGGGGATCCAGTGTTTCTTGACCAGAGAAATGAATTCCTCTTCCTTTAGCCAGGCTAAGTTAAACTTGAAAGGGATAGATGGTTTTTTAGTGTTTCCCGCAACCTCTAAAAAGATCAGATGATGATCTGATTCCCCTCCAGATCCGATGGGTTTTTAGAGCTTCTCACAACCTCCAAAAAGATCAGATGATGATATGATTCCCCTCCAGATCCGATCCATTGTCTAAAAAGGAGAGTGGTCTCGGATAATTTTAATGAGATCAAAAAACAATCTAGTCTTTTGGCTATACATGCCTCCCCTATTCTCTTATTTCTCTAGGTTGGGTAGAGCCTTATGGGGGGCATGTCTATCAAACCCTTCTCTGCTAAAAAATGGTTGTATAAGTCTGATAGGGAGTTCAATTGTGCTCTTTGGATCCAAGATTTTGTCATGCCTAGAGAGAAATTTAGATCTCCTCTAAGGATGAGATCCACATTTTTCATAAAATAATTATTTAAGAGGTTTTCCCAGAAGGGGATGCGATCCTGAGTAGGATCGTAAATATTTAGGACTGTAAAGAATCCACCCAGACCCTCTAGGCTAATATTTATGCCAATACCTTAGTTAAAACCCTAAGAGTTTAAAAGATTGATAGCTCTAGTGTTCTAGCCCATAACGAATCCTCATGATCGACCTTTTGAGTCTATGCCAACAAACTTCCATTGCTAGAGTAGTCCTTCCAACAAAGTGATGAATGAGGTTGTCTCTCCCATAGTCTCCTGAAGGATAATGAGGTCTGGCTGGGAAAACTCCACTATCCTATGGAGAGAGATTTCTTTTTTGTGGGGCTCGCCACACCTCTGCAGTTGAATGATAGCAATTTCATTTTGAACCCCCCTATTGGGTTTTCAATGCTCTAAGGGCCCGAACAATGGATAATTGTCTTCTGGCTTCCATGTCTATAATAAACCTAGATTTTTCTTTGGATAAAAAATATCTTCGTCCTCGACCTTTCCCTCCCGAGGGGGGTGATTAGTTTAGACCCAGACCCTCCAATTTTTGGTCACTTCATCTAGAAAAGGAATGGATCTATTTATCAACTGATAAACCACTAATTATTCCTTCGATTCCTTTGAAGAATCTGGATCAAGGCTACAATGAAGAGAGGGTGATGGGCTCGGGCTCGGGGCCAGAGGACAGGAAGTGATTAGGGGTGTTGTGTTGGTTTTGTCACTTGGGTGAGAAAAACAACAACACTTGCATGTCTAGATGAGCCTCCTAGACAAGATAGAAGTTTGTGAGTGGGTTAAACAATCCAAACACATGTATAAACAAAGAAATAAAACTAAAACAACTAAGAAATAAAATTTAGAAAGCACGAGAAATTTAGAACCATAAAAATCAACCAATGACCAACATAATGCTACCAATGGATCAATAGATTAGTAGACAAAACACCGTAGAGAAAAATGAAGACTTATGAGTCCCCTCTTCCTCCTTGGGAGGGATCTTGAGTTCCGTAATGGAGAGCTCTTCATACAATGGAAGAAATGGAAAATGGTGAAGAACAACAAGGCTTATTCCCTCAAGAGGTGAGTGGAATGGCCTATTGCAATGATGCTTGAAGCCTCCAAAGAGAAAAGAGGATTCTCAAGGGAGAATTCTTGTAGCATAACAATACTATGAAGATATTGGTTTCTTAGTGCACCCATGGCTCTTATTTATAGCATTTCTTCAAGGAAAAATGTAATTGGTTCTTGGTGTGAACAAGGGGCCTTTTAGGGAACTCTCTAGTCCTTGACCAACCCCCCATTCAGATTTCGCTCAGATATGAGGGTAAAATCATGTTGGGAGTTGGTCCATAAGTGCTTGAGGGGCCAACAAGATCCATAAATGCGTCATTCATAGAAGTGCGTGGATTTTCTCGTACACAGTCGTGCACTTGGCGCATTGTGTGCTCTGAGGGCTTTGTTGTTCTGGACACACTACACACTGTGTGCGCGCTTCCTTGGTGAATTTGCGCATGTCAATTTTTGACCCAATTGTATATTTTTTTTCCTTTTGAATGCATTTCAATGCTATAAGTGGACTATTTTTTGTTGGCATTGATGTGTTTCCTTAACCATTTGCGTGCAATGTTGTAGACGATTTTTCAGTGATAATAGGGGGACCATAGGGAAAAAAAGGATAAGGTGTATGTGTGATCCGAGGAGAATGAGAAGTTATTCAATAACCCTACCTCATGCATACCCAAAAAGATAAAGAACACCATAAATAATTTAAGGAAGGAAGAAAACGTGGTGGCATACCCATATGAGAGATGATGCCCTATTGGATCGCTAATGCCGATGTCACGATTTTCTCTTGGATACCACAGACAAAGCTTGTGGTTGTTTCTGAAAAAGAGGATGAAACCCCATTCAACTTGTCTATACTGTCCCAAGATTTCTAATCAGGAGCTACTTTTGAGCATGATACCACTTTGCCCTGTTTTTGTGAGGCAGTTGTAAAAGACTCCTCAAGCTGGGAAGCCCCCCTCTTCTTTTTTAATTGCAAGCCTTGGGATTTCCCTTTACTACGCATCGGGAGATGTAATTCACTTGCAATATGCCCATGTTTGTGAGATCTTCTGCATATGACAAGAATTCCTTCATATTCTAGCTTCCGCACAAAATATCTCCCCCCCCCCCCAAGTAAGCTTTATTTCCTCCACTAGTCCTCTTCTAAGATTTAGGGAAACCAATATGCGGGCAACCGATGTATTTCCTGTCAAGATAAAATACATATCAACATCCATGAATGTCCCAATGGCATTTCCAAGACTCTTAAATCCCTTCATAGTCCAGAGTTTGGGTGGAAGGTCGGGCAAGCGAATCCAAATAGGCATTTCATATACTCTTTCAAAACTGGAATCAAATAATAGGGTCCATAGTTTGAGCAGAAATGACATAGCATCAATATACCATGAGGATTTTAGGACCCACTCCGCATCCTCAGTCTTTTTGAAGCTGAGCATGAACTAACCTTTTGTTAGGGTCTTTACCGAGGGTAGCTGATTTAGAGAGATGGACCATGAACTGGCTACCCATTCCGTGAGGGTATTGAGATGAAAATGACACCCATTTGCATGACCAACCACGGTTGTGTCTACCATTTCCACCACCTATGGTAACATGACGTCATCCCCGAGGGCCAAATTTAGAGCTTGACCTATTGCCTTTATGCAGGGGTATTTTCTTTGTTTTGTTGGGAGGACCTTTTTCCTCTTCTCTAGGGCTTCAAAGAACCGTGAAAGATCTTGTTCTATCTGATTTTCAGCAAGGGGATAAGGGTCTTTGAACCTTTCCCTTTCGTATGGTTGAGTGGATGGAGATCGATGAGGGGAGTCCAAAACATTTCTTGGACTCAAAGAGGTGGACTTATCATATACTAAGCCCGATGAAGGTCGTACCAGAACCAAATTCACAGTAGACGAGGAAGGTTCCAAACAGATTTGTGAGGGATCTGCCCAAATTAAACTAGCCTCTTGTATACTAGGAAAACTTGGGATCTTGGGAAAAAGAGGGTTTAAAGGAAGTATCCCCTCGAACGGTTCATCAGTAAGAACATTTTCTTCCGTGTTCCAAACTATCGTCCGTTGATCCTGAGAAAAAAACTATGAAAGTGGTCCTCATGATGGTAGAAGAAAAGGGGGCAAAGGAGAAGCCACAAACTCTTATCGAAGATCTAAGCCAAAAGTTGTCAAATCTGGTGCTATGAGGGGAGACCCAGGGTCAAGGAGGGTTATAGTTGCGACATAAGGTTTGGGAAGATAATTGGTAACTCCAACAACCCCCATGCCTTCCACTGTGGAAAACGAAACTTAAGGGGGATTGGTAAAATGGCCAGCTGGAAGTGACCAGATCAATTCTTCACCTATCTAGTCCCAAGAATAATCCACAATATCCTCCCCGCCCATAGAAAAACCAAAAGGAAAAATCATTCCCACCAGATAAAACCCCAAAAAAATATCGAGTAAAAGAGGAAATTAACTAAAGAGAGAGAGAGTGTCGATACCCTCCCATAGTGGACTGTGGTTGAACTTAGAGACATGTGGATAGGGCTTCCATAGGCCATCAAGTTAAAAACTCCTTATATTCATACATCCAACATTTTATTAACTTAATATTATGTTTTGATTAATTATATATTTTAATGTGTTCATATTATAATAGTAAAAGTTAATATGCACGTTAAAATTAGAGAAGTTCAAAGACATTAAAACTATACCTCCTATTCGAAAGCTTAGGAATTATGAGTATTATGTGTCAAACAAACGCTAATGTCTTGAGTTAGAAGGTGATTACTATGATAAATTTGATCATTGTGACCAAAATTAAAGTGGATACCAAAAATTAATGGTTTTGATATTTCCTTGTTTGGTAGTCAATTATTCTTTTTCCACTAGCATCACGCCTACCTATAACTTGAATATAGATGAGGAGGCTATGATGTGTGTCTAGAATTCCTAGCATGGTTGGAAGTGCTAAATATCTAGAAAGCTCTGCCTCTCCACCACTAGGTTGAGCATTGTCAAAAGATTCCTCCTAGTGGTATGATGTGATAAATGTGCTAAGATTCAATAAACTCTATGTCATGTTTGAAATAGTAGTATGGATACTACATGCTTATTTCTTATTATCCCTGTAGCGTCAGGGATATAATATTCGATTTTCCCTTTGACTGTGTATTAATTTTCCTTTGACTAAAAAATTGTGTGCAATACCCAATGTTAAACATAGAAAAGAAATATATATATATATATATATATATAATAGAATAATTTGTTTTTCTAAAATTTGGTTGGCTAATATCTTTGAGGTCTTACGACAAGCTTCACGTTGTTCAATGTTTAGTATTAATGGACTTAACGATCCTTGTATTTTGATCCAGGAGTTCTGTGTTGCAGCTAATTATACGATGATCACACTTAATTATCCTCATAGTTTGATCCAACATTTAGTTTGATTCTTAAAGACACTTAACTATGTAAATTGTATGCAAAGACATTAAAGAAATGAACATCGTGTGAGCTATGTTTGGTACTCAAACAAATTTAAAGAAGTAGAATATTGATAACTTGATCTATTTTAATCATAGATGTATGTTGGCCCTCGACCAAGTTTTGAGGAAACATTGGTCGGGTTTGACCACTTTTGGACTTCGACAGGCTGGTAGAAGATGGAGCGCCCAGGCGGAGCTGAAATCGCGGGATCTCACTTATTTGTTGGACCCAACAAGGGGTTCATTAGGGTTTTGGGATGTCGGCCCATGGGTTTACCCATGATTAGGCCTTTTGTAAGGGATGTAAAAGTATATATAGGAGGGATTGTAATGTAAAAGAAAGATATGTGTCTAGCTATGTGAAAAAGTGAAGTGTGCTTAGTGCAAGCAATGTAATGGGGGGCTAAGTGCAAGAGACTGTGTATGTAATTCTATGTGCGAGTTGGCTATGTGCCTTGATCTGATTTTGGGAAGGTGGATTTGGTGCTTAGTGCACAGAACACCTGTCTGGTGCGAAGCTCTGCTCTGTGGCTTAGTGCATAGGAGCAGATTAATGTAAGAGATTGAAGCAGAATAATAGAATAAGAAGCCGTTGGTGTACGTAGCCCCACACTAGGGTGAACCATGTAAACTTTGTGTTGATGGTTTGCTTTGTGCTATGATATTTATGCTTGAATCTGCTTAGTGTATTGAATGTTATGAATGATAGATACATCTATGAATGCTTAGTGCTTTATGTATGATAAAATGTGTTATAGCTAACCTTTGAATGCTAAGTGCAAAGTATATTTTGTTATTGTTACTACGTCGAACTATACTTAGGGTTTGATCTGCAATGTGAATAATGCTAATATATTAATGAATGTTGTTCCTGAGTACTATGCGAAGTGTTGTAATCATAGATCTATGTCCCAACTTGGTTACAGACACTTGAGTCCTGTAACCCCCCCTGCCTCTACCTCGGGTGAGACTTTGCCTGCTTCACAGGTGTTGCTGAAAGGGCCGGTAGTTAGGGTTTTGTTGGTGTGTTGAACCCCGGGTCTACCCATGTGCTAACAAATGGTTCCGTTGTCGAGACCTGAAACTATGATTGTTGGGAATTGAAAGAAAAGAGAAGCTATGTGCGTAGATATGTTGCTGTAGTGCGCAATACTCTACTTGACTTGTGAAGATCTGTGCTAAGAAAGGGATTCGATCTGAAGAAAAGAGGTAAGATATTAAAGAGGTAAATCTTTGTGTTTTTGATAAAAGTAAGATAAGTGGAAATTTTGTTTCGAAAGCATGAATCTAGGTATGTTTGATAGATTATGTCCCAGTCTGAAAGCTAGGGTACAATTAGAAGAAAGAGTTGATCTGAATAAATTTGATAGAACTAGAGAAATATATGTTATTCCTATGCATAGAAATAATTTTTGGACTAATAAGTGGATGCAGAAACCTAGAAATAATTTTTCAGATTACAGGTCCAACACTGTGATCCTAGTGCGCAGTACAAGAAAAATTGGGGAACTTATAAGAGAAAGAGAGGATTGACACTATGTTATAACTGTAGAAGATCGAGACATATTGCTAAGGAATGCCCTGGTACAGGTCCTATTTGTCTTTAATGTAAAGTTGTTGGTCATGAGGTTGAGGATTCCCAAAGATGATTGCTAAAGTTGAACATATGAACATGAGTCACGAGAATAAAGGCATGTTAGAAGATCAGAAAGAAAATGAATAAGAAATAGTCCAAACTACATTAGTACAGTTAAAAGAAGCAATGAATGATAATAAAGATGTCATTTTACCAGAGATCATGAAAGAAAAACAACGCATAGATACAAGAATTGGAGACTTTGACATAGACAGTGTCTTGGATGAGGAAACACAAGTGAATATTATGATAGAAAGCACTTGGGAAATTTTTGGAAAGCCTACTATAGTATCTTCATTGGGAAAAATAGGTTTATTCAAAGGAAAGATGATAACCCTGTGTGGAAGAGTTACTAATGTACCTGTTATCATCCATGAAACATCGACAGAAGAAGAATTTGAAGTTATTAGATTTATTGAGAACATCACCCCTTTCCCACTTTTGTTAGGAAATACTTGGATCGAGAAGGATCAGATAAGAAGGAAAGAAGATGAAGAAGCCACAAAAAATAAAAAAAAAGAACTAAGGGACTTCATAGCTAGAAAAGTAGATCAACTGATAGAAGAACAAGAGTATTAGTCGAAGCAGCAGAAGGCAAGAGAATTAGCTGTCAGGGCGGAAGAAGGTTTGAAGGACCTATCCATGCAAGAATAAAGTATATCCACCCAAGAATCAGTAAGGGAATGGATATTAACTTTGAACTCTTTGAGAGTACATCAACATCGCAAAGTCACTACGATAGGAGAAAATAAGAATAAAAATGGAAAAAGAAATCCATAAACAGTTAGAGAGACTCAGATTACAGGAAAGAAGGCAAGGAAGCTCAGTAAGAAGAAATCCAAGTTATAAAAGCTACAAGAAGTTACAGAAAAGACTTTGCAGGAGGTAGATTTGCAGAATCTAAACCTCCCCCGAACAACAGAACCACGTAGAATGGGACTTCGCCCTGACGAAGCTATATGACCATTGGAGGTGCCCTGACCATTAGAACGGTGCTCCAAACGACTAGGAAACACATACTTGGAATAATGGACCGCGTTTGGGACGTTGAGACCATGACATAACAGATGAATTTGCATTGATGGACATCGTCCTGCCTGTTACGATGCTTTCTTATTTAACCCGTCCGACGCTGCACTGCGACCACTTTTTTCTACCCATGATTATCTGAGAATTGATTGTGTGTCGAGCTGTGATTTCGGAACCTAGACATCACCATTCGTTGTTTACCCCACTATTCGTGCACCTACCCCGACTTATTTGTTAACAGTGAGAATGTCGGCCGAGCGCACTCAGCTAGATAAGTCCATGGAAGAAGTTCTGAAGAAATTTATGGCCGATAAAGCCATGTCTGAAGGGATACAGGCATCGTCGACCAGGGGAGTGTAGGCTTCCCCCTTGGCTGGATGTCGTTCAAGCCGTGTCAACCCTGCTACTGAGAAGCAAAGTAAGCACCGTGATGATCTGGCTAATGCGAAGCAGATCTCGTCGGTCTTACCCGATTACATCCCGCCTTTGGCTGGCGTGGTCAACCACCAAAAAATCCCATGGGACTTTGAGTATACATTGATTACCGTGTACATCCCGAAGGTGATATGCGTGGTTGGAAGCTAGTTGGGACAGATCCCAGCTCTGAAGAACAATGATTTCAATCTTGGAGATAGGAAGAACTACACAATGCTTGCACCACATAGATACTTAATGAAGACGACTAGGAAAAAGCCGTGCATAGTCTCCCAGCCTTGGATAAAGGAGCTCGCGCAGTCCATGATACTGAATGTCATGAAGATTCCTCACTTTAGCCGACATCAGAAGGTTAACGCTTGTGTTAAACTCCTCTTGTTGTGCTATCATGGAGGATACTTTTGGCTCGACAGGCGCATCACTATGGATCCCGCGCTGATCCACCGAATCACAGGATTGAGCATGCAGGGACCCGACCTTCAACAGTTCTACCCAGAGAAGGCTTCATATCGCTCTCTGGCACAACGCATTAAGTAGGTATATGGCGAAGTGGATAAGGGAAAGCGAGGCTACAAGGTAGCCTCCATCCAGGATGGCATAGTGCACCTAGCTTGCCAACTCATAGTTGGCAAGCTTGTCAGAAAGAACCGCCCCATGCAGGTCACCGGGTTCATGGTATACCTCACCGAGAAGTGCGTGGGGGGGATGCAAATGAATTAGGAAATCTACCTCATCAACAAGCTCGAGAAAGAATGTCGTGAAGTGCAGGATCAAGGGTACAAGTTCCATTTCAGTTGGTTGTTAGTGTTGATCGCATTTGTTGCTTGGAAAATGCAGGAAGGAGTGACCTTCCTGGAGATCGAACCATCGGAGCCATTGGCCACGAGGTTCTCCACCTTGTGGTACATAGAAAACATGTCCAAGCAGTGGCAATCGAATGTGGTATTCCATGCCTACTATCAACAACTGAAGGTTTCCATTGAACTGGTCCCTCACATGACACCACAAACCTTGCATTAGTGCAAACCATTGGTTAAATTCCACGCAGATCGACATTTTATTTATATCACTACACGCAAGGATGAAAGAAAGGAGGATTTACAGTCCTATTATAAGCTGAACAATGAATATATGGAGGAGATCACGAAGGAGTGGTCGACAGAGTTCCTTGTACTGATCGAGGATGCAGAACTTTCCGACCCTGATATCATAGGAAGCGCCTAGGTCACTTGGATCGAGCACATTAGAAAGATGAGTGCGAAGAAGAAGAAGCAAAAGGAGGAAGTCCACGATGTACAGACCGAGGAGGAAGACAACACCTTGGAAGAAAGTGGACCTGGTTCACCCGTAGGAGGAGGAGGAGATGAAGTAAATCAAGGAGGGGAAGAAGAAGAAAAATAAGGAGAATGTGAAACTACACCGCTGAAGGATCGCCCTACTGAGACATAAGCATCAAAGAAGAGAAACAGTTCTCCGCAGAAAATTTTAGCCAGAAAGAAGACTCGTGCCAGTAAGCCTCAGATGGAGGCCAAAATCATGGAGGACGACATCGGTCTAGTTCACAGAGCAATGGAAGATGCATCCGAGGACCTCTTTCAAGGATATGGCGCGAAGAAAGAAGAGTTGTACACAAGAGTTGAGAAGGAATTGAAGGAGATACAACAAGCCATTCAGTTGAGCCGCGTAGTGCCTACTGCACCTTCCTCATCAGAAACTGTAGAGTTGGGGGATGAGACAAACCAACTTCGAATACTAGCAGATGCAACATAGGCTCGACTCCAGTGAGTTCAAGAAGAAAAGGAACAGGTTACAGAAGCCCTAAAGAAAGGAAAAGAAGAGATCTTGGAGAAACTACTAGTTACGCGATACTGTGTGACCACTTACGAAAATGAGAAAGATGAGTTCTGGGCGATGCTTGAGGAAGATAAAGAAAAGATCCAGAAAGAGAAGTACCAACTACTCGCAGAGCATACTGTAGTCAAAGAAGTAGTGAGCAATGCACTTCGTTCTATGCCAGGCTTGGCAGAGGAGGAACATGAGGCAGTCGAAGTTCAAGTGATGAAGCTCACTAAGGCTATTCAACAACTTCAAGCAAGGGTAACAGAGCTGGAGATCCAAGCAGTTCCGAGCACTCCGCAAGAAGTGTGCGACTAGAGGGAGGAGACCACTAAGAGCACAGTGCAAAGAATCAGAGCCCTCACCTTAGAATGTAAGCAACTGAGTGACAAGAGCGTGCAGACCTACAAATGCCTCATGGAAGACCCAGAGCTTAGGAAGTTGGAAGAGCAGCTGGAGGAGGCGCAAAAACAGGCACTGATAGTTCAAGCACAGATGAAGTCACTCACTGTGATCGAGAGAATGAAGAGATCACAAGAACATCCCGTGGACCAGAAACAGATTATTGCCATCCATGAAAGAGTAATGGAAGTGATGCAAAGTATACAACTGATGCAGGAGGAAGCCTGTGCGGTTTTTGGAGAGACCGAAGGACAAGGTTCGCAACTGGACCAAGTGGTTGTGACAGTGGAACAGATCCTGGAAGGGCCAGTGATATAGAAAATGATCAAGGAGTTCGTTGAGAAGGAGGCTCAGGTGAAGCAGTAGGTAGAGGCAGCTTGAGCTGAGATCGAGGCCTTTGAAGTAGCGTTGCCCAGATCTGAGTGACTCGGGATGAGTCACAGGTGAGTGTTGGGGGCTTGTTGGCCCTCAACCAAGTTTTGAGGAAACATTGGTCAAGTTTGACCACTTTTGGACTTCGACAGGCTGTTCGAAGATGGAGTGCCTAGGCGTAGCTGGGATCGCGGGATCTCACTTATTTTGTGGACCCAACAATGGGTTCATTAGTGTTTTTGTATTAGGGTTTTGGGATGTCGACCCATGGGTTTACCCATGATTAGGCCTTTTGTAAGGGATGTAAAAGTATATATAGGAGGGATTGTAATGTAAAATAAATATATGTGTCTAGATATGTGCAAAAGCGAAGGGTGCTTAGTGCAAGTGATGTAATGGGGGGCTAAGTGCAAGAGAATGTGTATGTAATGCTCTGTGCGATTTGGCTCTGTGCCTTGATCTAATTTTGGGAAGGTGGATCTGGTGCTTAGTGCACATATCACCTTTCCGGTGCGAAGCTCGGCTCTGTGGCTTAGTGCACAAGAGAAGATGAATCTAAGAGATTGAAGCAGAATAATAGAAGAAGAAGTCGTTGGTGGATGTAGCCCCACACTAGGGTGAACCACGTAAATTTTGTGTTGATGGTTTGCTTTGTGCTATGATATTTATGCTTGAATATGCTTAGTGCATTGAATGTTATGAAAGATAGATAGATCTATGAATTCTTAGTTCTTCATGTATGATCAAATGTGTTAGAGATAACCTTTTAATGCTAAGTGAAAAGTATATTTTGTTATTGTTACTGCACCGAAATGTACTTAGGGTTTGATCTACGATGTGAATAAGGATAATATATTAATGAATTTTTTTCCTGAGTACTCTGCGAAGTGTTGTAATCATAGATTTGTGTACCATCTTTGTTACAGCTTGAGTCCTATAACCCCCCCTGCCTCTACCTCGGGTGAGACTTTGCCTGCTTCGCAGGTGTTTCCAAAAGGGTCGGTAGTTAGGGTTTTATTGGTGCATTGTTGAAGCATTGAACCTTGGGTCTACCCATGTGCCAACAAAATGATCCTCGTAGTTTGATCCAACATTTAGTTTGATTCTTAATGACACTTAACTATGTAAATTGTATGCAAAGACATTAAGGAAATGAACATCGTGTGAGCTATGTTTGGTACTCAAACGCATTTAAAGAAGTAGAATATCGATAACTTGATCTACTTTAATCATTAGATGTACGAGAATGGATGGGTTGATCCTATTAAACAAGAGAGATAACTATATCGATGGCAACACTTAATGATTCTGGTAGTTCGATCCAACAGGTTTGTGTTGTAGGTCTATGCATTTAAGGTAGAACCCTCATAGTTTGATCCATCGTTTGCCACATTTGCAGTCATTCTATCTTTTATTTTCTTCAACTCTCTCAAGGTTGGTTACCATGTCTTTCATTTTCTTCCACTCTCTCGAGTTTTGGCATGTCCAAGCAAGGCACTATCAGAGTAATTTTGGATTACTTGTAAAGATAAGGTCATTTCTAGCTTTCCTCTTTGCGTTCATTAGGGGTTTAGGTTTCTCATGGAATGAAATAGAGCCTTGAGAGCTCCTATTGCATGGTTTTTATACATAGAAAAGGTATTCAGAGATACAAATAAGGTATTCATAAAAGAGAGGGTGTGGTAAGAAATCTGTCACATAGCAATGCACATGAAATAAAATAAATTTTTTCTTTGGCCATGAATTTACGCTTTCAATATATTTTAATAGTTTTGCGAAATGAGGCTCATAAAACCCTAGTTTCATACCCTTTTTCTGACTGTAGAGTTATACGGTCATATTTCTTTCTATTATTTTTTTTCTTTGTTTCTTCCATTAAAAACTTTTAACCGACTAAAAGCAATTGTAATATATTGATTAGTAATTTTATCTTTTGAAATATATTCATGTGCATAATGTGTTATACATGTTTATGGATTTTAAACTTTTAATTTGTTTATATAAAGTAATTGAAATTGTTAGCACTAGAAGTCACCCCTGGATTGCGGCAGGGGTAAGCATGATACCCTTCAGTTTGTATGTAACAATGAAATGATTTAATGGTGGCCTAATGGATATAGAGTCGAGATATATCGCTTTAACTCAGAAAACTAGGCTATTATGCATAAGCAGGTGAGGTCTTGGTCTAACTTCAATTAGTGATTTGCTGTAAAAGGTGAGTAGGGGGGAGAATTGGTGAGAAGATGTAAGGGCCTGCTATGGACCTCCAGTGTTCTAGCATCCCAAGGAAGAAAAGATTTGAGAACAAGATCCTCTTGGACTCAAAGTTTCAGACAATAAGATATGTCTAAACAACACAACTACAACAACACGATGATTGAACCTACATCACAATGCTGCTATAACAGTTTGACTGGATCCTCCAATTCCGAGCTACTCAGTATAAGAGGGGAAAAGGTAACACAAGAAACTGATTAAAACTGGTGAAGATATTGCAGTGATCAAACCTGCATCACAACAACACCACCAGCCTCGACTGGATCCTCCAATTCCGAGTGTTTTAACACAGAGTTTACAAAGAGATGGAAAGAAGTTGACTTTCATTAAACAAGAAGTCTCAAATACATAGCATAACCAGAGAACCAGAGGCCTCGTTAAAACTTTACAGTCGGGAGCTTAGCTCAACCATCGACCCTAACAAAATGGCAAAAATTCCTACAAATACTTAGAACTGACTCCCCCTCTGAAGGCGTGATCACATCATGAGTTTAAGTCTTTGTGTTGGTGAGTTTCTCTGTTAGGTTGCGCATGCAGATGATGGTTAGACTGCCCATGTAGTCTTCTGTCAGACACGATCTCTGTCAAACTGGACTAACAGTCTTCTTCCACGATTTATCCTTCTCCGGTCTTCTATTTATGGAAGGAGATGATGTCTCACCACCATCCTTTTTTTCATTAAATACTTCATCGGGATCGGAGAGTCCCAAGTCAACTCTGCATCTGAACAACATGGCAGACTTCCCTTTGGCTATCTATTGCTTCGTTGAACTACTACAAGGGGACCCAGATGACGGACATGGACGAGGATCTGGCAGGTGTGGACGATGACGAGAGGCGCCCATGTGGACATACGTGGAAGATGGAAGGTGACAGGGAAAGCATGGGTGGCAGAAAACACATGTACCGCATTGAGACAAGTTAGAGGTGAAGTGGCTTGAGGTGATGATGTGGGGGTAGATGAGAGGCCGCAACAGTATGCAGGATGAGACCATCTTCCCAAGAGGAGGTGAGCGGTAGAACACTTGGTAGGAAGTGATAGGTGTGAGTGATAAGGGGACTATGGCCTAGCGGTGAGTGGAGTACATGTGTAGCATAGTGAGACGAGGAGGGATAGCGGGCGATGTGATGGGCAGAGGTGAGAGACAGAGTGGGGGATAGATGCCACCGGGAGGCAGGAGCGGTAAGAGGTGGTGGTAAGTGGTCCACTCGGAGGGGGTAGGTAGCGGTAAGAGGTTTTAGGCAGGGGGGTCTGATACAACTCCTACGCTGTAGATTTAGGTGCATGGATTTTGGCCGTCCAGATCCACGCATCGCTTAGTGTGACGCGCCTGCACACACAAACTTAGGATAAGTGGGGTTTTAGCCCACTTATTTCCATTTTTTTCGCCAAAGGGGTCCATTTATTATGAAAACACCCCCCTTACAAATTAATGTGATAACATTAGGCTCCATGGAAGATGGCTTGCTCCCTGTGAGATGCCAAGAACTTTTCTGCAGTTTCAGTGCCTTACTGTTGGGCTATGGAGTCACTTATTAAAACCGAAAAACAAACAGGAAAACAATATTTACAAAGACATGGGAGATGCTCATAGCTCAAATAAAGCACTTATTCAGAAAATGCCCATTTATAGAGCCATTAAAAACTTCCTCACCCTCCAAATCCTGCAACCTGTAAGTATTATTTAGAAAAACCTCAGAGATTTTGAAGGGCCCAATCTAGAGGGCTTCAAATTTACTATGCTTTCCCTTGTCTTGTCTGGGTGCATCCCATTTAAGCACTAGATCTCCCAGCTGGAAATATTCTTTTCTCACTTTTCTGTCAAAGGCTTGCTTGATCCTTTACTGACAGTCATGAGATCTGTCCATCACCCACTCTCTGGTCTGCTGGGATTCTACCAGTTGATGAATTCTTCTGATCATATTGTTAGGCTCTCCTTGATAATCTTGAAAGAATTTAGCTACAAGTAGGGCCAGCTGAGAAGGAAAAACTTCTTCTGTCCCATACACGAGTTGGAAAGGGGAGATGCCTAGGGACCTCTTTGTTGTCACTCGATCATCCCACAGAGCGAATTTGAGCTTTGAATCCCATGCCTTCTTATTGTATTCTAACAATATTTTAATGAGCTTGATCATACTTTTGTTAGAGGACTCTGCCCGTCCATTGCCTTGGGGATAATAGGGAGTGAAGTGGATTAATAAAATCCCAAATTGCTCACAGAATTTGATCAACGGCTCAAACTTGAAGGATGCAACATTATTAGTTATGATTCTATTTGGACAACCAAACCTTTCCATAATATCTTCAAGAAAACCAATGATCACTTTATGTGAAGCACTCCTAGTGGGGATAGCTTCTATCCATTTGGTGAAATAATCTGTTGCAGTTAAGATCCACCTGTGTTGACCACTTGAAGTAGGATGAATTTCCCCAATGAAGTCCAAACCCCATTGCTGAAAGGGTCCTAAAGCTACTACCGGCTTTAGTGGTAGAGATTTGAGCTGCTGTTTTCCTGAGAATTTTTGACATTTGATACAGGCTATGATTTTTTCATAGACATCAGTGAATAAAGTGGGGCAGTAGTACCCATCCCTGAGGATTTTGTAGGCTGTGGTCTTCCAGAAATGGTGTCCCCCACATAGGCTACTATGGAAATCAAACATAATTTTTTGGGCCTCCTATGGGTTTAGACATCCTATAAGAACTCCTAGACGGTCTTTCCAATACAAGACCTGGTCAATAAGGCAATACCTAACTGGTTTGAGCTTTAAATCTCTTGCCTTTCTTTTTCCCATACCATCAGGGGGCCTCAACTCATGCAGAAAAAACATAATATATTTATACCAGGTGAATTCTACCAAAGGGGGGTCATCCTGAGAACTCTTGTCAGAAAAATTCAACCCACTGATCTTTTGAGCAAACATTCATGGAGTTAACCCACAAAGATTTACAATTAGATTCAACCAACAACTTGGCTAAACCTTGACCTTTAACTAGTTTGGTGGGATTTATTTCTAGATCAAATTCAAGTATTGTGGCAATCCATTTGCTCCTTCTCCCGTCTCTGTCCGAATGAAGGAGAATGTCCTTCACAGAAGCTGAAGGGACATATGAAATGATTTTTGAATGCAGAACATATACTCTGAAAGCTTTGAGAGATTTCACTAAGGCATAGGCTTGTTTCTCCATGATGTCATATTTTACCTTGGCGTCCCTCAGTGCTCTACTGAAAAATGAAATAGGCTGCTCCAGCCCTTCAACATTTTTCTGCAACAAAACCACTGCCATTGTATCAAAAGAAGCAAAGGAAAAAATCAGAAAATCCTTGGAATAATCGAGGTTGATTAGCACAGGTGCTTCAGTCAATGCCTTTTTAATTTGGTCGAAGGATTCTCTGGGATAAATAGTCCACTTTACTTCATTCCCCTTCCTAAGCATGGCTGTGATATGTTTCATCAATTCGGAAAAATTTGAAACAAACCTTCTTAAAAAATTATTTTTTCCCAGGAAAGACTGAAATTCTTTCTTGGATCTGGGAAGTGACAAGGCTTGAATAGCTTCTACCCTGCTTGGATCAATTCTGACCCCATCAATTGATACTATGTGCCCCAATAATTTCCCTTCCTTCATGGAAAACAATGATTTCTTGGGATTTAGGGAGGGGCCAAACCTTCTACATTTTAAGAAGATTTTTCTCAAATGACAGTAGTGTTCTTTATTAGATCTGGAAAAGACTGTGATGTCATACAAGTAGATGACTAAAAATTTATCTCTTTCCCTAATGAAGGCTATGTCTATGGCTCACTAAAAGGTCACTCCTGCATTCATCAATCCAAAGGGCATTTTGGCATACATGAATGTACCCCAAGGAGCGGTGAAGGCTGTCTTTTCTCTGTCTTTAGGCAGGACAAAAATTTGATTGTAACCAGAAAAACCATCAATCATGGAAATCCTGGATGCACTTGTCACCCTCTGTAGTATGTGTTCCATCTTTGGCAAAGGGTAGTTGACCTTCTTTGAGCTCCTATTCAGGTTTCTGAAATCGACACAAAGTCTAATTTCTCGATTCTTTTTCCTTACCGGGACCAAGTTAGCCACCCATTCAGAATATCTTAAAGGCACAATGATTTGGGCATCCAACAACTGCTTTATCTCTCTTTCCATAATAGGCAACGTCATAGGATTTATTTGTCTTAATTTCTTCCTAAATGGCCTGGCCTCTTCTTTCAATGGGATTTTGTGCTGAATAATGCTTGTATCGTATGTTCTAAGATCCTCATAAGTCCAGGCAAAAACATCAGCAAATTCTCCTAATAGCTCACCATATTCATCCCTTTGCTTCTTTGACAAGTTGCTTGACAACTTGACACATTTGGGATTCTCCTCTATACCAATGTTGTAGTCAACCACATCAGCATCCTCATTTGAGATTTTACCCTTCACTGCCACATCATTCCTGTCAAAAATCCTTTCCAAAGGAACTAGTTCATTTGGGATGTGATTGCTGGGTAGTTGGACAATGTGATGATTAGCGATATTTTTCAAGAAAACATCAGCCTGAGGATCTATGTCAGAGTCAGGATCTTGATCGATGTGTAATTCAGAAAACTCATCCACAGTTTCCAGGAACCTTTTGACTTCAAGATCATCCTCAAATACCTTCCAATGCTTGACATTGTCAGGTATAGAGGGTCTGTATTTTACTTCTATATCATACCTGATCTTGGGTGGCAGAGGAAATTTGAAATTGCTTGCTGAAACAACCAGGGAATCAATCATGACATTTTTTTCTCTGGGCACAAAAGAAATGTTGAAAGTTGAGAAAAAACTATCAATGAGGTCCCATACTTCATTTATGTAACTTATGAGCGGAGGGTGTTTGGTTTGGTAAATACTTCTGATTTGCTACACAATCAACTCAACATCTCCAAATATAGCTGTTTCCTTTATCCCCATGTCTTTTACAACTCTCAAGACCAAAACAAGAGCTTCATACTCTGCCAGATTATTGGTAGCTTCAAATTCTAATTTGTATGAAAAAGATATGGTTTCCTGAGCAGGGGAAACAAAAACTACCTCGACACCAACACCTTCTCTTGAAGAAGCTCCATCAAAGAACATTTTCCATACAGAGGTGATCGGGGAAGAATCTTCACAGGGGGGAATGGACTTCCAGATCCCAAGAAGAGGCTCAGAGGCATATGTGAGCTGCAATAAGCTGGATCCCAAATCACTATCAAGGGCGAAGATAGGATGATTAGTGGGGTCTACCTCATCACTGACAATGTAGGCCAGTTGAGCTTCTCTGTACAATCTTCTGTGCTCCCCTCCAAAGACTAGAATGGTAGCATATGTGAGGTCCATCTGCAATGTTCCCCCAACTATTTTTATCCAAGATATTGACAATAACATGGAAAATTTGGGGGGGGACGTCAGCCACCACAATGTCCATAACCACACTTTTCATAGGCAGTTGAAACAAGGTCACAACTAGATCTTTGATGACCCCAAGGCACTGCACCCTGCTAGAGTCAAAGGAATACAAGTCATGGTAAGCTTTTGTGACTTCCAACCCAAGTTCTTCCATGAAATTTCTGGGCATGAGGTTATGGGATGCCCCATAATCCATCAGACAGTTATGCAATACCTTATCATGTATGTTCAATGATGTGTAGAAGGGAGGGGATGAATCATCTCTATCTTCTACCATAGGGCCTAATATGACTGTTGGATTTTCATCTTGGAGGTTCACTGAGTCTTTAGAATGGCAGGGTGGCTTGGACTGCATCAATTTAGAGAGGGACCTTTTGAATCTTCATGTTTGACTAGCTCTGAAAGGGGCACAAGAATTCTGATTTTTTGAATTTCATGCTCAAGGTTAAAGGAGGAAGGAGGCTTCAGAATTTCCCTCACCTCTGGGACATGGTCTTTGGCTACTGGTGAGGGATTATGAGATTTATTTTCCTTGTTGTTGTTTTCTACATCTTTAGCAGGTTTCTTTGCTCTGGAAGGCTGATCAGGGATGTCAGACTTCCCTTCTTTCTTATTAGACCCGAGGTTGTATTTGTTTGGACTATATTGGTCTTCTCCCCCTTACTCAGATCATTTACTTTACTGTTCATGAGGAATTCCTCGTATGCAGATTGAGTTAAATGAGGAAATGGAGAGGTATCTCCAATACAATGAATTTCAGGGTCAAGCTCTTCTTCTTCCCTTCCCTCATCAATAACAAGGTTATTTTGGAGAGGAGCATGAATTTTCTGATCATTTCTATCCCTGTCCCTTTGTTCCCTTGGCATAATCTGAGGAGCATTGTTGTTCGGCCTCTTGAAATTACCTCTGTTGTCAATGTTTTGTGGATTTCTGTATGTCTGCTTCCCTTCCATTTTCATCTTCTATATCTTTGCAGACATGGACTTTACCATTTTGGTCACTTCATCCACTTGAGGGTAATCTACAAAAGAACCAGAGGTTGAGGCCTCAGCTCTTCCTCTTCCCTTGTCTCTGTCAGATTTTCTTCTGAGCCTATCAACTGCCAACACATTGGATTCTACTTCCAGGGCTGCATCTTACATGTTAGCCAAGGAAGTAGCTCTTCTTTCTCTGAGCAGGAGGCAGAAATCAGGGTCAAAAGCACTAGCATAAGTGATTTTGGTAGGGGATTCTGTGGGTTTTATCTCAGCAGGGATCTTATTGTACATCTTATTGAATCATTTGGATAAGTCATAGATAGACTCTCCTTCCTTTCTCTTCAGGGACCCAAACTCTATGATATAATACATAAATTATTTTTTATCTCCCCACTGCCTCAGGAAAATATCGTCTAGAGCTTCAATCTTAGTAATAGATCCAGGGGCCAATTCCCTAAACCATTTCCTAACTTCTCCATCAAGGCTCTGGACAAAAACTCTCATCCAGACATCTTCGTTTTCAATGTTCAGATTGTTTGCATAACTGTAGAAGGAAACAAGGTGCTCTTTAACAGTTATGTCTTCCTCTCCAGTGAACTTAGGTATGTATTTTAGGTAATTTCCAGTAGGGAGAGCATTCATGGGCTGAGGTAGGACTAGGGGGGAATATCTTGCAACCACTATGGCATCCATTTAGGTTTTAGGGGGATTAGCAGTTGCCATAGGGATATGAGGTGGAGGATAATTAGGTGGAGAAGGGGTTAGGATAGAGGAGGCTGGAACTGAGCTTCCTGGGGGAAAGGGAAACAACAGAGGATTTGAGGTAAAGGTCACAGGGCTGGGGGGAGCGGAGGCTTCTCTTTCCTCCAAATCGGTAAATCTAATAGGAGGAGGGGTGGTAAAGCCTGGGGTAGGAATATCTTCTGAATTTCTAGGTCTAGACCAGGCTACAACGTCAGGGGAGATAGGAGTGACAAATCTCTCTCCCTCCAATCCAAGACCAGGAGGGGAAAACTCAACAGGAACACTCACAAAATTTAAAATTCGAGAAACTCCAACAGGAGGTCTGATAGGAAAATGAGAAGCAGATATCAGAGTTTCTAAAGGAGGGAAATGACAATCATCAGAAATACTTGGCTCAGTAGTAGAAGTGCCTTCTTGAGGGACCTTTCCCTTTATGATAAGTTTCTCTAGATCTGCTTCAGGTGTTGCTAAAGGTAGCTGGGGAGTAGACCTCATATGTCTGCCTCTGGAAGCCACAGCTGAAACCATGAGGTCGCCAGTGGAGTCGTCACAATGAATTCGCCATAGTGGAGTCGCCAGGTGCATAGTTGCAATCTTTGATGTACTAATCTCCTATGCACCTTCAGAACCAGTAAGCTTTGTCATTCAATCCCATGGAAAATATTCAACTTCGTCCCCAACAACGATGCTAGAAATGTTAGCACCAGAAGTCACCCCTGGATTGCGGTAGGGGTAAGCCTGATACCCATCAGTTTGTATGTCACAATGAAATGATTTAATGGTGGCCTAATGTATGCATACTTGGGATATATTGCTTTAACTCAGAAAACTGGGCTAGCATGCATAAGTAGGTGAGGTCTTGGTCTAACTTTAGTCAATGATTTGTTGTAAAAGGTGAGTAGGGGGAAGAATTGGTGAGAAGATGTAAGGGCTTGCTATGGACCTCCGGTCTTCCAGTAGCCTAAGGAAGAAAATCTTCGAGAACAAGATCCTCTTGGACTCAAAGTTTCAGACATTAAGATATGTCTAAACGACACAGCTACAACAACACGATGATCGAACCTACATCACAATGTTGCTGTAACAACTCGACTGGATCCTCCAGTTCCAAGCTACTCAGTATAAGAGGGGAAAAGGTAACACAATAAACTGATCAAAACTGGTGAAGATATTGCAGTGATCAAACTTGCTTCACAACAACACCACCACCCTTGACTGGATCCTCCAATTTCGAGTGTTTTAACACAGAGTTTACAAAGATATGGAAAGAAGCCGACTTTCATTAAACAAGAAGTCTCAAATACATAGCATAACCAGAGAACTAGAGGCCTCGTTAAAACTTTACAGTCAGGAGCCTAGCTCAACCATCGACCCTAACAAAATGGAAAAAAATGCCTACAAATACTTAGAACTGGCTCCCCTCTGAAGGCACGATCACATCATGAGTTTAAGGCTTTGTGTTGGTGAGTTTTTTCTGTCAGGCTGCGCATGTAGACGATGGTCAGACTGCCCATGCAATCTTCTGTTAGAAGTGATCTCTATCAGAATGGAATGACAATATTGTTCCACGATTTATCTTTCTCCGGTCTTCTATTTATGGAAGGAGATGATGTCTCATCCACCATCCTTATTTTCATTAAATGCTTCATCAGGATCGGAGAGTCCCAAGTCAAATTTGCATAGGCAAGGGGGTTTGATTTAAGGAGAGGGCGACACGTTAGTGGGGGCCCCACACTTTAAAACCACCAACTCAGACCCCCCCCTTCATTAAAGGAAAAACATCGCGCGGGGGGGCGGGGCAGGGTCCGATATGACTCTTGCACTGTAGATTTAGGCGCGTGGATTTTGACCATCCAGATCCATGTGCCGCTTAGTGTGACGCGCCTGCACACACAAGCTTAGGATAAGTGGGTTTTTAACCCACTTCTTGCCATTTTTTCGCCAAAGGGGTCCATTTCTTAGGAAAACACCCCCTTTACAAATTAATGTGATAGCATAAATTATATAACATCCATATTAATAATTGATTAAGTTGATTTTAGTTTTTTTTTCAATTATATTTCATAAATCAATTTTGACTTCAAATTTATCAAGATGGAAATTTGTCAAAGTAAACATTTAATTTTTATTTTTAAAATTCCCATAAATAAATAATGTTTATAGTGGTATTGTGTTATACATGTTTATGGATTTTAGGTTCTTAATTTGTTTAGATAAATCCTCATAAGTAATTGAAATTATAAAAGTTGATTAACTTGATTTTAGTTTTTTTTCCATTTATATTTTAGGTAGTCCCTTGATCATGGTAGGTAAATGACTTCAAGTAGTATATAATACACCCTTATCGAGGCTGAAAAGAAAAGGATAGTCTCAGAGCGGATAAACTTCATTACCTTTAACAGGTCTCGATCTCCTCCCCAACACTTTGTCTCGTGATTTCTTCCAACTCTCAATGTTGTCCTACCTCGATTTCATAGACTTGAACTTGCTATCATTCTCGACGTTAAAACTCCATAGGACCACAACTGGAAACCCCAAGCATAATACCTTTCTCCACTTGCCCAGTAGATATCACCAGGGGCTTAATTGCGTGGGGATAGCTTCTGGTTACAACCCCAATGTAGAGGAGTACTCGCAATTGCTACACGCTGATGTGTGTCCTCCTCTTTGCACCATGTGCTCAAATGTTTTGGGGGTAGACCTCTGTTAATCTTCGATCAGTTTACCCATGTGCAATCGACCATAGTCGTCGATCTTGCCTTTCCAACGCACAATCAGATTGACGTCTCCTCTATCGGCGATCAAAGCTTAGTCCTTGATTCACTGTCCTCCCGATCCAGTCTATACACCTACTGGGAGATTGAGACCACTAGGGTCTTGGCCTTACACCTTCCAAATTTACCAATATCCCGATTCGGTATATTTTATTTATATTCCTTTTTCTTAATTTTTTTAAACTTTGGAATAGAGCCTAGGGAAACCCATCGGGCACTTCCCCTCATTTTGAGGATAGTAAAACACATTTTGTAGAAAGACGAGGCTTTTTATCAATAGCTTGCTCGTTTAAGAGCTCAATATGTCACTTGCAGGAATTGAACCTGAGTAGGGGGGAAAACACCCCTCAGCATAAACCACTCGGGCTAAACCCAATTGACATATTATGTTTTTCTTATATTATTATTATATTATAGTTTCATAATATATTATTTTGTTAATTGTTTATACTTTTATGTGTATGAATATATTATTTTAAGGATTGTGAGTGATATTTTCATTCTTTGCAGATACATAAAACTACTTATATATGTATTTTTTTCCATATAAATATATTATTTATATGATATTTAGTATTTTAATGTAGTTTTTTTTTATTATTGAGAGTAATATTCTCATTCTATGTAGATAAATAAAACTATTTATATGCATTTGTTTTTTGTCCTGTAGTGTTTTCATTATTTTTATGTATACAAATATATATTTTTAAATGTTTATTATTTTTATGTATACAAATTATTATTATTTTCATTATCTTATGTATACATCTCCTAACTTATAAGGACAACACTGAAGAACTCTATCATAATTTTACAACTAACCTTTTCACTTCTATTAACAAGTTCTCTTTCGAGGTGTCTTGTAAAAAGAATAATAGAATGACCAACCCTTGGTATGATAAATAATGTAAAATTTCTAGGAAAGTCATTAGGGATGCTTCTAATGAGTACTTAAAACTCGATAAGATCAATACTTACAAATCCCTAATTAAAAGGAAAAAAAATGTACTATATCAATAAAAGGCAAGAGCAACTTTCACAACTATCTAAGCTAGATCCCAAGAAGTTCTGAAGCCAAATTCTAAACCGCAATACTAAAGAAAATAATATGATTCCCTTAAGGGACTGAAATTCCTACCTTAAAAGTCTTTACGAGTTCCCTAATGCCATGGAAACCATTCCTATTATCCCTACAAAGGATGCAATTTTTTCTTTAGATGACATAGAGTTCGGGGTTAAGAGACTTGCAAATGGGAAAGCTAAGGACATTGAAGGTTACCGAGCTGAAATTTTTATAATTGGAGGGCCTATCCTTATCCCTCACATACACAAGCTCTTCAATTTAGCAGTCAAGCAGGGCTTCCCTAAACCCTGGATGTAAAGCTTGATTGTTCCTATTTTTAAAAATGGGGATATAAACATTCCCTCTAATTATAGGACCATTATGATTAGTCCGATTTTAGCCAAGCTTTATGGAATTATTTTGGAAAAGAAGATTAGCCTTTGGCTAGAAAGTCACGGTAAAAGAGCTAAAGGCCAACCCGTGTTTAGGAGATATCATTCAACTATGGACCATCTTGTTACCTTTAGTATCATTGTAGAGGAGTTCCACAATGCTAAAACCAATCTTTTTTGTTGTTTTGTTGACTTTAGAAAATCTTTTGACATGGTTTTGAGGATAAACCTTTGGAATAGGTTGGAAGAGATCAGAGTGCCTCTCGAGTTGAGGGTTGTTGCAATAAGGAGGTATGAGAACGTTATTGCTAAGTTTAAAAACATCGAGGGCTTGTCGAAAGATATTAACTGCAATATTGGAGTCAAACAAGGTTGTCCCTTGTCCCCTACCCTTTTTGGCATATACATTGACAAGTTATAAGATTGTTTGGAAAAATCAGGTTGTGTCATCCCTACTCTCACTGGTATATTCATAAATATTCTTCTTTATGCTAATGATACCGTTCTTATGGAAAGGAGTCCCCATGATCTTGAAAACCAACTAAGAATCCTCAAGGATTTTTGCTCCAATATGGGTATGACTGTTAATACTGATAAGACTAAGGTCATGATTATTAAATACAATAAAATCACTTCATACAAATATCTTGGAATTGATATTCACCACAAGCTCAACTGGAATTATAGCATTGAGAAAAGGATTATTGTGTAAATCTTATTATGGGCTTGAAAACAATTGTAATTCAACTGATCTTTGGATTTGAGATAAGAAGAAACTCCTCTTTGAGACTCTTGTTACACCTATTATTCTTTATGGATGTGAAGTCTGGGGTTGTAGTATCTCTCATGAATCCTGGAGAAAGATAGATCAAATACAAACAAATTTTATAACCAATAATCTCAAAATTAAAGGAAATACAACCTATCCCATCCTCCTCTTAGAAACAAGCCTCTGCCCCATTGAGAGCACGACTATGAATAGATACCTAATGTATAATAACAAGTTAAACAACATGGAATAAAATAGGATTCCTAAAATTGCTTCAAAATCGAGTCGTAACCACCATCGACTCAAGCGAGGATGGCATAAAGATGCCCAGTCTTGGCTAAACTATTGGGGAATCATGGAAGACACCATTTTGCAGAATAAAGATACTCTTAAAAATATCATCAAATCAAAATTTAAGGAGAAAATGTGGTGTGATAAAGAGTTAGAGGAAAACATAAAGTTAAGGTATTATAAGGATGTAATCAACCCTATTCCAGAAGATCAAAATTATCTATCTGTTTTGACGAGTGTAAAGAAAAAAATAAGCATTTCTAATATAAGAGAAAATTCTCACGAGCTCCAAAGTGAAACTGGGTGTTGATCAATTCCTAAAACGCCATGGGATGAAAGAGTGTGTCACCTTTGTGACACTAAGAAGGTTGAAGATGAAAAACACTTTCTCTTAGATTGTCCAGCCCATACCTAGATTATATCTCATTTTCAAAATATTTGTCACACTACCAACCTTCCTAACCTCTTAACTCAACAAAACTATGATGATCTTGGGAAGATTCTCTTTATGCTTTTCGAGCACAAAAACAAAATTCTAAAGAATCGCAAGTAATCACTTACCCTCTTAAGGTCCGATAGACCAATTCGGTCTTAGTGGACGTTAATCATCGTCATCATCATCATATTGTTTTAAATGTTTATTATTTTTATGTATACAAATATATTATTTTAAATGTTTATTTATTTTAAAACACGCCTGGACGAGGCTGATACACAATTAGATCAAGATGTCGAGGTACTGGGGCACCTAACCACTATTCTCTAATAATTTCTCTGCAGTTATATGTTGGTCCAAATATGTTGAATTGATTTGGGCCGTTGATCTCTACGCTGATGAACGACTAGGGTTCACTCTATTCTAGGAGTGTAGATCCATTCTTCTACTGCTATTCAGATGACGATAAGTTCATATAGCTTCGCTCCTGGTTGTGATCTCTTTCCTCCATTTTTTTATCCAATTTTGGACTACAAAATTCATAGGAATTTTGCCAAGACTCCTCAATCTCAATCTCAATCTCTCAACCACATAATTAATTAAACACGCAGACATGCATACCAAGAAATTTCAATGATATCTACAACAAAACAAAATCACAAATATGGATTTTATTGAATTCGAGTTCGAACATTTTCAACCGACTACATAGTTTTATGTTTCACTCTCTCGCACTCTATATTTTAACAAATGTTTTTTTTTTTAAATTTTTGTTGGCACTTTTCATTAATCCTTCATTAACCTTGATTTATATTTAAATTTAAATTTATTAATGTCTTTTTTACGATAAGGAAAACTTTAAAAATGTAGCACTTGTTTATTGTCATGTTACTTATGGAAAATGTGCTTTGATGTACTTAATTTAAGCTCTTAAAAAATTAATGCTTTAAAAACTCTACTAATAATAGTCATTAGGTGCTTCAAAATATGGTTGATGCATGACACAATATTGAAAGCTAAAATTTCACTACTTTAAACTACATACAATTACTAAAAAAAATATTAAGAGGTAAATATACACAATTTTGATGTTTTTAATTGTTTATTAATTAATTTATTTTAATTAAATAAATAAAATTGATTTTTTATCCATTTTAAATTATATTATATTATTTTTTTAAAAATTAAAAAATTATTATTATTATTAATTTTAAAAATTATATAACATTAAATAAATAAATATAATTATTTAATTATCTTGTATATCCATTAATTTAATTGTATTGTTTTATTTTATTTTGTATAAAATCTAAGGGACATCTTTTAATTTTTTAATTATCTATTAATTAATTGGCCTGATAAAAGGGCCCGGGGGAGAAGTAAGG
>ML809378.1:0-14357 GCA_009831015.1 Picea engelmannii
CGTTTAGTGAAAGTGTTGATTATGTCCAAAACTCAGTTTTTATTTATCCCATGATGTAAAATAGTTTTATTGCCCTAAAAAAACTTGCAAAATACTTTCTAGTAGATTAGACCTAGTTAAATCTTAATGGTACATAAGAAAAATCTATGATACACGTAACATGATGAATGCAAGAACAATGAATTTGTGAGGTAAATAACAATTGGATGATGCAATTGCCATAAGCTATGATGAAATGCTTTATGAAGTAGAATGATCAACCATGCATCCAAAAAGAGCATATTAAAAATCATTATTTAAACTTTAAAAGAATCAGGTCACAGTAAACAAAGCATAACTAAAGAGGCTCAAATAAAAAATCAAAAGATGGTTCCTAAGTTAGTGGACTTGGGGGGTTGTTGAGGCATGTTACCCCCTCTCACCTACGAGAAACTAGAGGGTATCATTCTTCATTATCCACATAGTAGACAGTGGTCCCATAGATGATGACTAGTATTCTCCACACACAACAGCCCCTCAAATGCATGGGGGATACACCTTGTTGACCAATATCTTATCACATTCATTCATAAAGGGGGTTTTTAAATTGTGAAAAATATATTCAATATATTGTAGGTATTGGGGTGGGGGATGCGAGGTACGAGGGTTTTATAGGTATTGGGGATTATAAAAAGGGGTGCCTGATAAAAATAATGGATGTCTAGTAAAAATAGGGGTTTTTTTAATTGGAAATATGTATTGGGAGGGGTTCAACAAAAGGATTTTGGGAGGTATTTATCAAAATCTATTGAAACTAGGGGTATTCTTTAATATCCCATGAACGCATGTGTTATTTCACAGGTTCACTAAGTGGAGACTTTGTGCTCAGATGCCTCTTTCTCGTCATTTCTCAGCTCATTTACTTTATCAACGTACTCATCCAATGATGGTGATCCAACACACATGAGGTATATTAGTCGTTGTTTCATACGAAGTGTTTATATTTAATGTATTGGGAATTTATATAAGGATCATGAGTTGAAGTCATATAATGAATCATGATGCTTGGAAGTTATGCTCTTTTCGTTGTTCCACCTTGGTGTCCATCATATGTATTCTAGTCAATTATTCTCACTCTTGACCAAAAGGGATACTATTGGGAGGCCTTGATAGGGGTAATGTACCCATACCTTTTCATACTTGACACTTTCCATTTGTTTTCCTTGTGTTGCCCTATATTTTGGGAATGGTTGTTAAATGTATCCTAAAAATATTCATACTTCATTCTCCTATGAGAAGAAGGGGCTTGAATGCCCAAGGTTGATGCAGTTGTAAAAAGAATGGGAAGACCATATTATAAATTCAAAATCAAAAAGAATAAAGGGATATTAATGATAAATCAAAAGCCAATTAAGCTTGAGCTCTACCCCCTCGCTATGAGGCCATCACTCCAAGTCCTAATGCATTGAATGCATATCCAAAGAAAGAACTTAGTTGAATTATACCGATGCAATAAATGCATAAACCTGAAAAGGGAGATTGCACAACTAATAAACTAATTAACTGTATCAATATAATAAAATAACCAATAAATTAATCAATTGTATCAACTTAATTACAATGTTATAATCACATTAACCAACTCATTATAGAATGTAACTCATTGTGGAATGTCTAAATATAATGATGTTATGTAAATGCAATGTTAACAACTCAATCCATCCATCAAAACTCATTGTGAAATGTCTAAATGTAATGATGTTATATAAATGCAATGTTAACAATTCAATCCATCAATCAAAAGCTCATTTACCTAATAGACATATATTTGAAAGTTCCTATTAGAATTAAAGACTTACATTGAGTCACATTGAGTCACATATCATTAGGTAGTAGAGTAAAATGTAAAATAAACCTTTTTTAAGGCATCACTACACTATTAGCCATACCTTTATAGTCTCTATCTAATGAGCCTCTATAACTATTTATCCAATCGGGTCAAGTCATTGTTGATTTGAACACTATCATTGGGATTGTACCACTTCTTTGATGTGGCATCACAAGGATTCTCGGTTTTTCAAATGATGGGATTGCAATCTCTGAGTAGTTTAGTTAAGTTGTGTCATTGAAGTTGGTTATGCATTTCTTGGATGGGTATCTTAGTTTATTTTTGCATGTTCTATAAATTCAAGGAGAATGGAAAAAAATTTCCCTCATGTTGAAATCACATGGAAAGGAGAATGAAGGCATGTTGTATTATCGCTTGTTGGATCAATTTTAATAGTATTTACAACACTCTTTTAGTTGTTAGCTTTAGGGTTAAAAAAAGGTTAGGAAAAACCATTAATTACTTGCAAAATTGAACTTTAAATTTTATTGAAACATCTTGCATCAAAGAATGAATATCAATTAATATGACCCGGATCCATCTTATAAATGTTATGCGCCAACGTTTGAGCAGTTTTAACTTGGAAAATTAGTTTTTAACCTTTTAGGGTGTTAGAATGTACTTGTTTTACCATATACAATATCATTATTGTCACCCAACCATAGGCCGAAGCCACCCTCTAAGAAACTTGACCTTGACAGAGAGAAGAATCCTAGTAGCAATTCAATAGACAAGCAAGGCTAATGCACCAAGCAAGAAGTAACCAAAGCTGATCAGAGAGTCCAACCAAAAGATAGAAGCAATAGGCTTCAGAACTGATGACAACACCTTCTCCAGAACTTGCGCACAAGACTGCCAAACTGCAGTGCGCACAAGTTTCTTTCTATAATTCTGAGAGATATGTGTAAAATGAGAACTGGTGCCCTGTATTTATACTGGCTCTGGCAGGTTACCTAGGCCGAATTCTCATTCTGGGTACTAATTAATTCATATTAATTATCTCTCTCAGTCGACATCTCTTCTAGGGTTACATTTACTTATTTTCTTGCTTCCAGAATATTCTAATCTCGTCAAAGGGTCACAATGGAGGTTGATACCTCCCAAAGCTACCATAATATCAACACTCCCTCCTAGCTAGGGAGGTATAACTGACAATGGTCTTGAGCACAAACAGACCATTCAACTGGTAGCATCACGAGCAACGTCATTATTATCCAACTGGATAATCTCCATGACAATTGGCATAATGTCAACTAACAGAACACAACTGTGTTTATCCATAGTAGTACACAACTACTCAATCTGTGATGCACAGTCACAAACAGCGGAACATATCCACCACGGTAGCATATCTCTATTGTCTGGAGACATGCAGTCTCCAACATATCAACTGATATCATCCTGCTCAGAAACAATGTTATGATATAAACTGAGTCATCTGGGCCATTCTTCCACTCACATATGTGAGATCTGGAAGAGCATCTTCCCTCAAAGTAGAATATCAATGATGGGCTATCTGGACTATTCTTCTCAAGCAAGGAAGAATAATTGTCCTGATTTCTGAGCTTGGACCGTTCCCTATCCTAGGCCATTCCTCCGGCACTAAACAAAATGCAACCTGGAGAGAATGAGTCTGCCCTAGGGAAAGCATGTCCTTGATTATTGAACCTGGACCATTCATCTATCTGGGCCATTCCTCTGGCACTAAACAAAGTGCAACCTGGAGAGAATGAATCTGCCCTGGGGAACGATTATCCATACCATTTCCTAAGGAAATGGCTATCCTGCACCAACCTCCAAAACAAACCATTCTTCGAAATTGCTCACAACTGTGAGCTTCGAAAGAATGATTGTCCGGCGAGGCAGACCAGTCTTCTTGACCACTACTAAGAGTGATCGTCAATAAGAGACATTATCCTAGACCATTCCCCATGTTAACCACAATGGGAAATTGTTGTCTATGGTACATCAACAATCCATAGAACCATTTTCATTACGAAAATGATCGTTAGATCTAGACCATTTTTCGAACTGGAAAATGCCTATCCATCAGAAATCTCAAACCACTTTTCGAACTGGAAAGAAACTTCCCAAGATGGACCATTTTTCAAACTTGAAAATGATTGTCCTTAATTCAATGATATGTGTCAGTGCTCCCTCCCAACCTAGAGAGTCATTCCCTTTCAGCTAAGGGAGTTATTTCCACGATCCCCAATTTGTCTCGGAAATATGTAAACTTTATTCTAGACAGAGGCTTTGTTAGGATATCTATTGTCTTCTCATCTGTGGGGATGTACTAGAGCTTTACTTCTCCTTCCTGGACTTTATCTCGAATAAAGTAGTATTTGATCTCAATGTGTTTCGACTGTTCATGAAACACTGGGTGTTCTGATAGCCTTATACAACTATAATTGTCACAATGTATTATGGTCGAATCTAGAACCTGATAAAATAAATCAGAAATCAACTTTCTTATCCATATTGCTTCTGTACATGCCTCACATGCTGCGATATATTCTGCTTCAGTTGTGCTAAGTGCGACAAAATTTTGTTTTCTACTGCCCCAAGATATCATAGCGGAGCCCAAGCTGAAACACATCCCTAAAGTACTCTTTCTGTCTTCTGCACTTCCTACCCAATCTGAATCTATGAATCCATGAAGTTATATATCATTGGATGTTGTATATCTTAAACCATAATTTAGCGTCCCACAGATATACCTTAAAACATGCTTTGCAGTTGTCCAGTGCTCATGTCTAGGTTCCACCTAGAACTGGCTTAGTGTGTTTACGACAAAACAAATGACTGGTCGAGTATTTACCAAATACATCAATGACCCAATCAATTGTCGATATAGTGATGGATCTACTAAATTAGAATCTGAATCTCTTGCTTTTCTTATATCTGTGGTCATAGGAGTGTCCATGGATTTGCAGTCCATCATTCCAAACTTCTGAAGAATCTTTATTGCATACTTTCCTTGTCTAAGGAATACTTCACCACGCTTATGCCATACTTCTAGTCCCAAGTAATAATGCATGAGACCAAGATATTTCATATCAAACTCAGAAGCTAGTTCCTCTTTTCACTAGATGATGAGAGACTCTTCACCTATTAGGAATAGATCGTCGACATATAGTAGTAGAATCACAGGTGCATTGTTCACGACTTTGTAGTAAAGATTTGGATCTGCATGACTTTTGGAGAAACCGAGTCTCATTAGATAGCTGTCTATTTTGGCATACAAAGCTCTTGGATCTTGCTTGAGTCCATATAGATATTTCTTTAGTCTGCAAACATGAGTGTCTCTAGAATGTACTTCAAACCCTTGAGGTTGTTCAATACATACTTCTTCTTTGATTTCTCCATTGAGGAAAGTTGTCTTTACATCCATCTAATGTAAACTCCATCCCATGGAAGCGGCAAGAGACGTGATAGATCTAATGGAAGTATATTTGGCAACCGAAGAAAATGTTTCATCATAGTCTTCTCCCTCCTTCTTGGAGAACCCTCTAGCTACGAACCTTGCCTTATATTTATCCACACTTATGTATGTTGCATGTTTGATCTTATATACCCATTTTGAAGTTACCACTGATTTTTCTTTAGTTCTAGGCCAATTTCCCATACATCATTTTTCATGATGGACTGGTGTTCCTCTGTCGTGGCTTCTTTCCATTGTTTCTTCTGAACTGCCTCTTCAAATGTGGTAGGTTCTTCATCTATAAGCTTTGTCATACATGCTGCATAGTTGGAGAATATTTTGAGCTTCTTACTTTTTCTGAAGGTCCCACTTGGGGCCTTGAGTCTTTCTACTTCTTGTAGGGTTGCTTCAAGCTAAGTTGGTCGTTTATTAGTCTTAGGTGTAGTGTCTGAATCAATGGTCTCACATGGTTGCATCGGATGATCAAGTTGTTCCTTTTCTTCATTTTGGTTTTCTGAACGACATGTGCCTTCTTCAATAGGCTCTTCATACTCTTCTTCTTCTATTGTTTCTTCTATGTATTTCTTGAAAGCCATCTTTTCATTGAAGGTTACGTCTATGCTAACTTCAATCTTATGGTGTTTCGAGATATAGATTCTATAAGCCTTGGATTATTCGCTATATCCCACGAATATGCCCTTCTTTCCTGAGGGTTCTAATTTATTCCTTTTGTCCTTGGGAATGTGAGAGTAAACATGACATCCAAAGATTCTTAGGTTTTCCACATTAGGTTTCTTATCTGAGAAGGCTTCTTCTGGAGTCATATCCTTCAATATGCAGTGAGGACTTCTGTTCTAAACATATATTGTTGTCATGGTTGCTTCTCCCCATAAGCACATAGATAAACCTTGATCGTTTAGTAGTGCCTTCACGGTTTCTTCAATAGATCTGTTCTTCCTTTTTGCTACACCATTTTGTTGAGGATTATGAGGAACAGTCAGCTCCCTCCTAATCCCTGTCGATTTGCAAAAGACAATGAATTCCTTTGATTTGTATTCTCATCCATTATTTGTTCTCAAGGTCTTGATTTTCTTGTTTGTGAGGTTTTTCATTTCTGCTTTGAATTCTTGAAACTTGTTGAATACTTCGTCCTTTTTCTTCAAGAGATATAACCAAGTCTTTCTTGAGTAATCATCTATGAAGATTACATAGTAAAGAGAACCTCCTAGAGATTTGACTAGCATCGGACCGCAAACATCTGAGTGTATAGATCCAGAATCTCCTTAGATCTATTGTTGTTGATTGGGAATGATTTCTTGATATTCTTTCCAAGAGCACATCCTTTGCAAATTCCTTCATGTGTAGACTGCAATTCTGGTATTCCTTCAACCATCTTTTTTAGAAAAGCTAATGCTTGATAGTTAATGAGTGTACCTTCTATGCCAAAGTTCATTTGGATTGACTTCATCATGTACAAGAGCTTCTTCATTTTGTTCTAGTAATCTATATAGATTTCCTTCACGGGTTCCAATAACCCTAGCATTCTCTGTGTTGGAGTCTTTATGCGAAGATAACATTTTTCCATCTACGAAAGCTATTATGTTTCCTTTGTCTTCTAGACAAGATATGGATACAAGATTCTTTTCTAAACCAGGTACATATAAGACATTGCTCAAATAAACATTGTTACTTGTTTTCAATTTAATGGAGGCTTGTCCAAATCCTTCGACTGGGTAAGTGCTTTTGTCTCCAAGCTCTACCTTGTACAATTTCTTCTTCTCATTTAGATTTGAGAGTCCGACTTGAACTCCCATCATATGTCTAGAATCTCCACTATCAATTATCCACATGTCATCTTCAATTGTTCATGTGAGTGTTGAGTAGTGTAGATGACTAGCCTTTTCACTCATGACTTCGGTTGACTGGTGATTGGTCATGCCTTGATCCAAAACTTCAACTTTGACTTTTTTGCCTTCTAAGAGTGCCAAGAGGTGTGTTGGACTAAGGCACACTTGAATACCTTCTTCTTGAGTGAGATGTTCCATCACAAGGTGTTGGATCGAGGTTTTAGGGTTTCTGCAACTGCTCCTGCTAGTAACCCTAGCGACAGTGTCTTGGAAGTTGCTCCTACTAGTAAACCATAGCGTCTGTTCTTCAGCAAGCTTAGTATCCTAATGGCTATGCTTCCTTCCAACGGTTAGACTGAATGAAGGAGGTGTGGGCCCATAACCTGTTAGAATGTGCTTGTTTTACCATAGACAATATCACTATTGTCACCCAACCATAGGCCGAAGCCACCCTCCGAGCACCCTGACCTTGACAGAGAGAAGAATCACTGTAGCAATTCAATAGCCAAGCAAGACTAATGCACCAAGCAAGAAGTAACCAAAGGTGATCAAAGAGTCCAACCCAAAAGATAGAAGCAATAGGCTTCAGAACTAGCGGCAACACCTTCTCCAGAACTTGCGCACAAGACTGCCAAACTACAGTGCACATAAGTGTCTTTCTGTAATTCTAAGAGCTGTGTGTAAAATGAGAACTAGCGCCCTATTGACGGGCAAATTTGACATGCCGTCAACTGGAAGAATAGATATGGTCCGGGGTTGTCTAAATAACCCAAGCCGTTTGGTGTAACCTATTCTGATGGGTTTAATGGCTCCGTTAGCCAACTAAAGTCCTAAAAATAATAAAAGAAATGAAACTAACCTAAAATCTATGATTCTAACAAATGATATATTACGGACTAATGTTTATTAAAAAAAAATGTGAATATAAACAATCTATATACAGGTTACAAGGTTTGCATGAAATCTTGCAAAAATGATTGTTTGATAAGGTTTCTGAATCAAATATGAACAACACTTCTTTTTGTTTTTTTTTTAAAGATATTAAACAAATAAATACTAAATGAATATGATTGAAACGGTGACACAAAAACAATCAAAGCTAATTAATGTAATCATTGTTTCATTCATAAACAACTCTAAATAAAAGAAAAGAATGCATCTACTAACCTCTAACTGATCAGTCAACTAAGTTTATCTTCATGTGTTGTATGAGCTCTTGCTTGCACTGTTGTTAAGGGAAACCTATAACAGAACAATACTAGCACTTCCAAAATACATTCAAAGAAGTATTTGATATGGGAGTAAATTAATAACAACAGAAAGACATCTAATTAAAAATCCTGTGATCTTAGGATCATCAATATTTAAGAATGAGAGACAAATCAGATCTGAATATTGATGTTATCCAACATTTAACATTAAGAATAAATTAAAAAATGATCAAATGATAGATCAATCACACATAAAAAATGGAATAAGAAATTATGGACAGCATATACCATTTAACAGTATGAAAACACCATATGATGACAAGCTAAAGATAAAATCAACCATAATAATATTATCATAATACAACAGTAATGAAAGAACGAAATGGAATAAGCATCACACAGGTCTAAAGCCAAAGATGAATTGTTTTCCCATATTCTTTCTCAAAATCACATGCTCCTACTGTAGTCCTGAAAGATTTTATTTGAGATAATAGACTCTTAAAGATAGAAAAAAAAATTAATAGATAAATGATAGCAATTAACCATGTATTGATTAAAAAGACTAAAGCTAATTAAATCAATGCATAATGAATTATTCGAAGAATATGAAGATATTAATGAAAATAAAACCATTTTACTCACAAGACAAAATCCATTAAGCAACCTGGAATTTCATATTCTTCTTTGAAAATACTCGTCCATTCTCCCAAAGATTTCAACCATCCGTTACTTCATTTGAAAAGAAGAAAAGTTTACAAAATCAATAATATACAAAAGAGAAAGGATAAAAATCTTCCTCTCAATTTCCTCGCTCCTTAGCTCTGAACTTTCTCATATATTTATACAATGAATGAACAATCTGGGTGTCACTAATAATTTCCGCCACCTGAAATTTGTCTCGTAAAGAAACACAAATATCTCTCAAATCATGCATTTTTGGGGGAAAATTTCTTCGTGGAAACTAAATGGGTCCATTTGGGAGATGGGTTTTCAACCATTTCTTCAAATTCCTCACGGTTTGGCTGAAATCAATCCTGCAAAATCGTTTGTCTGATCTTGACGCCTTTCCAAATTTTATCTGTTGTTGCTCATAAAATTATTTGCAGCAATCCAATTTTTTTTTTGGATCAATCATCTTGAACGTATTTAAATATTAAAATCAAGCCATGATCAGATCTGTACCAAATAACTGATAATAGAAACCTGTGAAACAAAAAGAAACCTAAATTAATAACCTAAAAATTGCGAATAAAACAAAATCTAGAACAATAAAATAAAAAACGAATTTAAACTAACTATAAGTTCTAAACAAACATTGTTTATAATTTCCTTTCAAATATGATCTTAAAATTCTAGAAGCTTCAAGTTAATGGAGAAGAGAAAAATATATATTTTGGTTTTTTACAAAATCAAACAAATGATAGATAATTCTTTTTTTTATTATTATTATTATTATTTTGAATGAGATGCAAAATGAAAAAAGAATTTAATTAATTAATATCACCAAATGATTTTATGAAAATGAGAAACCAACCAAGATATTATTTGATGAAATATTGAACACATTATTCAAAATAGTCAAACCTGCTAATGAGCAAAAGAAATAACACATAATCATAATTTAAACAAAAGTAAATAGTTGATAAAAATTAACGTTTTTGTTTAAATTGAGATTTTTATGCTCGTTTCTAAATTTTGACATATACTCTTGTAATGAATGTCTCATACTATTGTGAATGTCTTAAGTTTGTCTCAAAGCAAGCCAAGGTATGGAACTATTTGAAAAGGTTGATTCTATAGCTCATTATAATTATCAAGATTCTAATGGTGGCTCTTTAAATTTTGTAAAAATTTAGGGGGAGTTGTTGGGGCCCAACACGCCCTTTATTTACACTAGCTCTGGCAGGTTACCTAGGTTGACTTCTCATTTTGGGTACTAATTAATTCATATTAATTATCTCTCTCGGTCGACATCTCTTCTAGGGTTACATTTACTTATTTTTTTTCTTCCAGAATATTCTAATCTCGTCAAATGGTCACAATGGAGGTTGATACCTCCCAAAGCTACCATAATATCAACAGAGGGCTCATCATCTTTTATTCTTTACAATTGTTCTTAGTTCCCTATCTAAAATTTCATTTGAATTCTTGATATTCTCCATGGAGTTGAATTCATATTGAACTTCAGAACATACTGAATCGTGTTGGGGATTCACAGGAAACAGTGGTCGCCTTACTCTAGAAGCATCCTTCAAAAAAGAAAGCATTTAAGACATAAAACCATAACATAAAAAAAGGCAGTTAAGAAGCATAAACAATGTAGTATTATTGACAAACTGATTGTACTTTTAACTCATACAAAGGTTGGTTCATCAAGTGATTTAATAATAATTCAATAAAAAAAAAATTAAAAATTTCATACGCATAAAAATGAGAGTTAATCATGCAAATATTAGTGGTCTTTTATTGAAATCTAACATCAATACAAAGGAGAACTCAACCCAAAAGTAACATGCATCTTAATTGTCCTTCATGTACATGTAAACCTGCACCTTAAAGGCTTCTAGTCACTTTGAAAACCAACAACTTTATGGCATGCCTTACATTAACTTAAATCTACCTTGGAGCACCTCTTCTCTTGCAATGAATTGGAGCACCTCTTCTCTTGCACCTTTGTCGTGAACCTACATAATAGAGGTCACCTTGCCAATAGGCCAGGTCACGAGGTTTTCACTGCTAAGAAAACCGTGACTAAAGGGCACCTATACATTAGAAAAATTGCTACATGATAAAATGAAAAAAATTGAATCTGATGTAAAAAGAAATGAAGCTATGAGAAAAAACACATTTTAATCATAAATCTTAAAGAGGAGGAATGCAAGAAGATTACCTGTAGATCTGTTATTGTAATAAAAATTTCTATCACATTTAAAAAATAAAAATAGAAGAATAACTCCACCATTTAATATTTCAAATGTGTACTTTCTCCATTTAGTATATTTAAATGTTTTCCATCATGAAATATTAACTAAACATATAAAATAAAAAATATATAAAATTAAGATTATTTAAAACTTTACTTTTTTCTTAATAGGTAGAAATTTGGAAGCAAACAGTTCCTCAATGTCCCAAACTTTTGGTTCATCTGAATCCATTAAAACCCTTCAATTTTTAAAAATTATCCCATCAACTAAAAACTTAAACCTTTTATTAGCCAAATTCGAACCAAATTAAATTTTCAGAACCATTTGAAATACTTATAATAAGTCGTGACTTGAACCGATGCTGGTGAAAACGATGAAGAAGATTATGCATGGCAATACATTCCTCAGGCGTGAGATAAAAAAATGTTCCGAACTGATCCAAATTTCGCCAGGGTTTGTTGTTCCAGCGTAAAAATGAGACAGTTTTGAGGGATCAAATCGGTCTGTGATCTCAGAAACTTTGAAAATGTATTTAAATTTATCACAAATCATTTCAATTTTATATACTTTTAACTCAACACTATTTTCATACACAATTATTCTTAATGATAGGTGAAGTGTCCACTGGAAAAGTTAAGATTATAAAGTTAAAAATATCCACTAAATAAATTACATTGAAAATATTAAAATAGATTTAACTAATATGTTGAGATAGTTTTGTTTAGAATTGTAAACAATATTTCACTCATTTATTTTTGGTTGAAATCATTTGTAATATACTTGTTTTCATTGTAACACATATCATTTTTATTGTTACAAGTAATTATCTTTTTGTTGGAATTGTTTGTAATATAATAAATATTTTTCTAATAGAAGAGGTTAATTTGATTAGGTGTTATTAATGACATGCATTAAAGAGTAGTGAGCCTAATAGTTAAGAGTATTCGTTTCCTCTTTGAAAGTCACGGGTTCAAATCCAAAGGGGGTAGGGTATGTATACCTCTGTAGACTTTAGCAATAAAACATTTGTCCCACAAGCAAAGGGGTCTCATACTCCAATTTAATGTGTCTATAAAAGATCAAGAGGAATCTCTAGATACAAACATTTCATTAAGTTAAGATGAATCAAGAGTGATAATATTAATAAACCTACACTAATAAAAAGGCTAAACAAATGACTATTATGTTTTTAAAAATATGATTTATAGATTTTTGTACATACACAACTTTAAAAAAATAAAAATATCCATCTCACTATTTTTTTTCACAATTTTCTTAGTTAAAAGTTTCTAATAAAATTTATTATAAAATTAAATTATTTTTTAAATTTACTTTAACATTTTCATTTCATTTTTTATAGTTTTTAAAATTAATTTATTTATAAAGTCAAATTTCTTAAACATTTCGTGAAATTTTTCCTCTTATTTGAAGATTATTTCCTTAGATCCGTGTTGGAAGAAGAATTTAACGGCTCCACTACTATTTTTGTTATTTGTTTTTAAATATGATTATTTCCTGAAATTCATGGTGGAAGAAGAATTTGACGGCTCCACTATTTTTTTTATTTTTATTTTATAAAGGTTATTTCCTTAGATCCATGTTGGAAGAAGAATTTGACGGCTCCACTATTTTTTTTAATAAGGTTATTTCCTTAGATCCATGTTGGAAGAAGAATTTGACGGCTCCACTACTATTTTTGTTATTTGTCTTTAAATATGATTATTTCCTGAAATTACGGCTCCACTACTATTTTTGTTATTTGTCTTTAAATATGATTATTTCCTGGAATTCATGGTGGAAGAAATATTTGACGGCTCCACTACTCTCTTTTTTTTTTTTGTCTTTATTGCGAGGATATGATGTTAGGATGGTTCGATGGTTTTGGTTTTGATTTTTTAAGCATGAAAAATAGAGTTATTAATTTAGTATAGTTGATATGATGTTAAGGTTTTAATGTTCAATTATATTATTTGGTGTAAAGAAAAATTGATTATATAAAATAATTTATTGGTGGTTCATAAGGGGGTAGACTTTCATTAGTGTTAGATGACTTTCAGTCTAGAGTTGTTAGCTTATTTTTTTGTGTTTGAAAAAGACAAGTTCTAAGCCAATAAAAAATAATTTTATAATTTAGAGGGTGGGAGGGGGAGCATTAATGGATAAATTATAATTTCTCCATTAATGCCCCCCCCTCCCTCCTTTATAATTTCTCCATTAATGTCCCCCCCTCCCTCCTTTATAATTTCTCCATTAATGTTATTCCCTCCCACCCTCTAAAGGAGGGGGGGCATTAATGGAGAAATTATATAATATAATTTCTCCATTAATGCTACCCCCTCCCACCCTCTAAAGGAGGGGGGGGAGGGGCATTAATGGAGAAATTATATAATATAATTTCTAGAGGGTGGGAGGGGGTGCGCATTAATGGAGAAATTATATAATATAATTTCTCTATAGAGGGTGGGAGGGGGTGAAGGGGGCGCATTAATGGAGAAATTATATAATATAATTTCTCCATTAATGCCACCCCCTCCCACCCTCTATAATATAATTTCTCTATAGAAGGTGGGACGGGGTGGCATTAATGGAGAATTTATATACTATAATTTCTCCATTAATGCCCCCCCTTCACCCCCTCCCACCCTCTATAGAGAAATTATATTATATAATTTCTCCATTAATGCCCCTCTCCCACCCTCTACATTAATGGAGAAATTATATAATATAATTTCTCCATTAATGCCTCCCCCCTTCCCACCCTATATAGAGGGTGGGAGGGGAGGACATTAATGGAGAAATTATATAGTACTGGTAGATCCATTTCTGAACAGAACCAACCAATGAGGTTAATAAACCTCATTAAATTGATGATGTCTGGATATTTCAATACCCAAAAGGCATAACATGCTTTAGCGAGGGAATATAATTCCTTTTTCCTTAGCAATGAACCATAAACCTCACTAATATCACGACCCATGGCTAAAACAGTCTTCCCATAGATCAAAGGCATAAATAGTTGTTTGACAGTCTTTCTCGTTAACCGAGATTCTATGATAGAATACTTAGATTTATCAATCACTTCCC
>ML809378.1:18540-29299 GCA_009831015.1 Picea engelmannii
TGATTTGTGTATGACAGTGTGAAACAATTGTATTGTACTGAGAGCTCTTGGATTAGAGTTTTGTATGAGATTGTTTCATGATTCATGATATACATAATATATGATAGTGGGGTTTTTAGCTTTACGCTTTCCCGGTAAAACTTATGTGTTGTGTGTTTTTGATATTCACTTTGTGATTGTGGTTGTGATCGTGGTTTAATTTTCCGCAAGAATAATAGTAGAAGCGATTATGTATTTAACAGTGGCGTAATTGTTAGATCAAGAGAATCACAGGAAATAATTAATTTGTATTGAAATTTCTACAGGACTCTTGTCCTCCCCATTTTGGCTTTTTCCTTTTACTTTTGACTATTTACAAACCATGAAGAGGGCATTGAATATCTTCTTGCATCTTGGAATTATCCCTCTTAACTTGAGGGATAATTAAACCTTTTTTTCTCCTCAAGCAAGTTGTCATTAAATGACACATTTGTCGGCATATTTGACAACCTAACACAATACTCTCATAATTTTTCTCGTGATACCATTGTGTTCCCTCTTGGAGACCATCTCTAAGGGAGGGGGCTTTCTTTGTTGGGGCTATAAGCTGATGCACAATTTCTTTTGGAATTTCTAGGTCAACTAGGACCTAAACTGATAGCTCAGTATCTACTTCCTTTGAAGGATTTTCCAACTTCTTGAGTGCTCAATCTTTTTCTTTTATATGCAAATTTGATGAATTGGGTTCCTTTCCTCCCCATTTTGGCCTTCTCCTTTTCCTTTTGACTATTTAGAAACCATTAGGAGGACACTAAATATCCTCTTGCTTATTGAATTCACATCTTTCTACTTGGGAGAATAATCAGACCTTCTTTCTCCTTGGGCAAGTTACCATTAAATGGCACATTTCTCAACAATTGAACACAAAAATCTCATAGATTAGCTCTCAATCCCATTGAGTCCATTCATATTCTAGTGTGATTTTTTCCAAAATCCCTTTACTCAAATATATCTCTACATAAATTCTTGCGAACAAGAATAGGCCATCCTCCTCTTTGTTGTCATCATAGTCGATGAAGGTATTTAGGGAATTCCTAATTTGAAAAAGGGTATCATTTTCCCAAAAATGCATAGGCAAGCTTGGGAGCCTCATATAAACAAGAATTGAAAAGTGTGGCGTCATTCTCATGTTTAAAAAATATGGTATATCCACACAAGTCAAACACCTTAGACAAATGTTTACACACAAAGATCAAAGATCAATGCACCAATATTTATGTGGTTAAAATCCTCAAAGAGGGAAATAATCCACGACCCCAACCATCATGGCCACTTGGAGCAACATATTAATATAAAAAAGGAATAGATTACACTAGCATCTCTCAATATCAATCATCAACAAATTCCCTTCATGCTCTTTAAATAGAGATCGTGGATCAATCGAGTGTTGAGCCACGAATCAAGTGCCATTGATATTGAGGAGGAGATGAATCATTGGGTAATTGCGACCACCATATTAGTTAGTTACAAAGGCACACTAAAGAAACACACTTTTCCTAGAGACACATTAAACCAGATTGATCTTAACCAACTCCTAAGTGTTTAAATATCTTAACATCCTGGAGTGGAATATAGAATCTAAGGAGCAAGGAAGATACCCACTCTTTCCCAAAACCATGGACCTCCTTTTAAGATCCTCTGTCTCTCAACTTCATTGGAAGATAAAGATATAAAAAACCCTTCTGGAATAACCTTACCATAAAATCACCACCCTATTTGTCTTGTAAACAATCATTAAGTGAATCAATGGATGACCATAGTCCATTAAATCTACAAAGTAGGGTTAGTGTTGACCAACATTCGAAATTGTCTCTTATTTGATTCGCTCGAATATGGATCACTGGCATATAGGGGATTTTCTCTACTATGAACTTATTGCCTTTGGAATTAGAGCCACCTCTTAACCTCATCAACCATGTGTCTAGAAATTATTTACATGATATTGTAGTTTGGGGATCTAGTGCCACACATTCTCTAAAACCTAAAAATATCTCGCAAGTTCGGACTGAAGACAACTTGTAATCTAAATTGTTTTGACAACTTTCATGATGGTTAGGGTAAGAAAACCTAGCGGCACACATAATATGTGATAGTCTTCGTTCTTCATCCATGGATATTTATGATAATTACATCATTCGCAAACTGGGGATTACTAACATAGATTCATCTTCATTTATAATATTTTAGTATTTTAAACAGATTGTGTGTGTGTGTGTGTGTAGAGAGAGAGAGAGAGTTATGATCCAACGCCTTAAAAATGATAAAAATTCAATGAATTACATTCCACCGAGGGGAAAACCTCCTTTTACAATATATCCAATTTAGAATACAATATGAGATGAGATAATATGATCCTAAGACTAGGTCTCCTTGATATATATATATATATATATATATATAAGAGACAAAGGGGTACAATTACAATGAAATGGTGCAATGAAGGGTTCTATCTGACCTACACATATAACAATAGAAATGTAATAATCAAATATCTAGGGCTTAACATGTGCCTCCCCTTCAAACAAGTGTTGTCCTCAACATTTGACTAACCAAGGGTGCTTCTGCACGAAGAACTCATCTTCCCATGTCGCCTCTTCCACTAGTAGGTTCTTCCATTTGACGAGGTGATTTGTAATTGTATGATTCATTAGTTTCTTAATTCTTGTTTCAAGGATTGTTTCTGGCTCTAGTATGATTTTCCCTTTTTCATTGATCTCTGGTAAAATAGTTTGGACTGGGATCTTGTTGTCGATGACCTTCTTTAAGCAAGAAACATGGAAGACTTGATGTACATGTGAAGGCGGAGGCAACTCCAATTTGTAATCCATACTTCCAATCCTTTGGAAAACCTTAAAGGGGCCATAATATTTGGGTGCTAATTTATTGTGCTTCTTTTTTTTCTTGAGGGACATTTGTTTGTATGGTTGTAGCCTCAGAAATACCCAATCTGCCACTTCAAATTCTCATTCACTACAATGTTGATTTGCTTGTAGTTTCATCCTATTTTGTGCCATAACCAAGTTGTCCTTCAATAGTTTGATGACCTCTTGTTGGTTCCCTATGTGGTCCTCCACTGCTTGAACCTTTTTATTCCCTTTCAAGGGTGATGTAATGGATGGAGGATGATATCCATAAAGTGCTAGAAATGGGGACATTTTTATGAAGTATGGAAGGATGTGTTGTACCACCATTTTTTCAAGGGAATCCACTTGACTCATTGTGTCTATTTATCGGATGCAAAGCAACGAAGATATCCTTCTAGACATTTATTCACAATCTCAGTTTTCCCATCAGATCGAGGGTGGTAAGATGAGTTGTGAGCCAATTGAGTACCCAAAGAAGAAAATAATTAAGTCCAAAAATTTCCTGTGAAAATTGGATCTGTGTCGCTTACAATAATCTTAGGGACTCCACGTAGCTTTTGAACTATTTCCATAAATGTTTGGGCTATTGTACTTGCTTTAAAAGGATGAGAAAGAGAGAAAAAATGGGCATACTTTGTCATTCAATCTACTACCACCATGATGACATTATTTCCTTCGGATTCGGGTAAACCTGTAATAAAATCCATTGAGACTTCTTCCCAACGTTGACTTGGTATAGCTAATGGTTGTAGGAGACCTAGAGTATTGATTGTCTCTCCTTTATTCTGTTGGAAGACCAAACATTTAGACACAAACTTTTGAACATCAATTTTAAGGCCTTCCCAGAAAAAATCCTTCTTGATCATGTGGTATGTTTTCAAGAATCTTGAATGTCCTCCTATAGAAGAAGTGTGCAATTCTAGAAGGACTTTTTGTTTGAGTTGGGAATTCTTACATAAATATAGGTGATCATGAAAACATAGCACATCATTCTTTCACACAAAAGTATCTACTGAACTGGGGTCCTCATGTACTTGTTGAATGATATTGCATACCTCTTGATCTTGCCTCCATTCTATCCTTGCTTCTTCCACCTAATCAAATTGCGGAATAGAAATAACACATAGTGAACATTATGTTTCTTCTTCTTTCCTTGAAAGGGCATCTGCCACAACATTCATTTTTCCTTTTTTGTAGATAATTTCAAAGTCATAACCCAACATCTTTGCAACCCATTTTTGTTTCTCTTCTGAAGATAATCGTTGCTCCAAGAAGTACTTCAAACTATCATGATATTTTTTACTTTGAAGTGTCTTCATATTAGGTAAGGGCGCCATTTATGAACTACATGTAGTAAGGCCAACATTATTTTTTCATAAATAGCTTTGACTGACTTTTTCCCTTTAAGTTGGCTTCTTTCAAAGGCAAGGGCCTTCCTTCTTGCATTAAAATTGCACCAATTCCATGGCCCGAGACATCACACTCCACAATAAATGTTTTTGTAAATTCCAGTGTGGCCAAGACGGGAGTTGTACACATAGCCTCCTTAAGTTTTTCAAAAGCTTTGGTTGCTTCTTCGGTCCAAGAAAATGCTTCCTTCTTTAATAATGTTGTTAGAGGTGCGACTATTTGACCATAGTTCTTAACAAACTTGCGGTAATAGCCTGTCAATATTAAGAATCCTCTAAGTATCTTTAAGGTTTTTGGAATTGGCCATTCCCTCATAGATTTAATTTTGTTAGGGTCCACTTTTACACCTTCATGAGATACAATATGACCCAATTATTCCACTTCTTGAACCCTAAAGGCACACTTGGAAGGATTTGCATAAAGTTGTTTCTCTTCCAATAGTTGTAATACTTTGTCGACATGTTGTACATGATCTTCCCAAGATTTGTTGTAGATTAGTATGTCATCAAAAAATACTAACACAAATTTTCTAAGAAGGGCTTGAAATTATAATGCATCAATCTTTGAAATGTTGAGATGCATTAGTAAGTCCAAATGGCATAACCAAAAACTCATAATAACCTTCACGTGTTCTAAAAGTTGTTTTAAGAATGTCTTCTTGCCTCATGTTGATTTAACAATATCCCGAACAAAGATCCAACTTAGTAAATAGTTTTGCTCCATGCAATTCATCTAATAATTCATTGATGAAAGGGATACGAAACTTATCTTTGATGGTCATTTTTTTCAGTTGTCTATAATTGGGACACATATGCCATGAACCATCCTTTTTTGTAACCAACACCACTGGTGAAGAGAAAGAACTTTGGCTAGGATGAATGATGTCAGCCTCTAACATTTCCTGGATCATGCACTCAATATCACTCTTTTTTGCATATGGATATATGTAAGTCATAATGTTAGGTGGTGCACTTGTTGGTTGCAAATGAACAACATGGTCATGATCTAGAGAAAGTGGAAGATCCTTAGGCATTTCACCAAATACCTTGGAATGATTGTTGATAACTATTTGGAGATTGGATGGACCAAAGGAAATAGATGTTTGAACATCAATTGAGCACAATTGTGCAATTACACCATGGTGTCCCTTTTTGAGTAATTTTGTCATGTTGTTGGATATTATCACTTTAGAGCGTTTCCCTCGGATACCTATAAGCTCAATTTCTTTGCCATCTAAGGAAAATCTCATGAAATGATCTTGAAAATTAAAGGCCATTGTTCCCAATGATTGTAATCATTAGACCCCTGATACAACATCGACGCCATCCATTTGGATGGAAATCATGGGGCTATCCAAAAAATACTTTCCCATGTTGAGCTTAATACTATGGCATTTCCTTAAACAAATTATGGTACCTCCATATGCAGTCATTACTTGAAACTATGGTGCAGGATATACAAAGCAATTGAGATCTTTTGCTACCTTGTAATTGATGAAATTATGGGTATTACCAGAATCAATCAATATTGTTACCTTTTCCTTTTTGATGTATCCTGGTATCCTAAGGGTTTGTGGAGTATTGAGTCCATCCAATGCATGACAATATATTATTGGAGTAGTCTCTTCTAGATATGGATCTTATGGCAGTTCCAATTCCTAATCTTCTTCCTCTTCACAGTCTACGTAGAATAATTTATTTTCATTGCATTTATGCCCCTTACTATACTTTATGTCACAATTGAAACATGGTCTTTTTTCTCTTCTTTCATCCATTTGTTGAGGTGTTAACCTTTTCGGTTGAGGTATGCATATCTTATGAACCCCAAAATGATCTCTGCTTCCTATGTGTGTTCCAATGTTAGACTTGTGTGTACCCCTATTCTTGGCTTGAATATGACAAGCAGATTGCATAGCTTCCATAATATTTGTAGGATGTCTTAAGAGAATCTCATGTTGAATGTACTCTTTTAATCTACCCATGTAAGCTTGCAACAATTGTTCATCACATATGTCATCCACCCTTGTGGTCAATACCTAAAATTCAAAATTATAATCTTCAATATCACCTAAGTGCTTGATTCTTGTCAATTGAATGAAGTAGTCATGTTCCCAAACTTTCACATATTGTGCTTCTAAGTCTCTTATAAATAAACCCCAAGTATAATGATAAAAAGGGGGTTTCCTTTTCACTATCCATTAATACCATTGATATGGTTTTGTCTCAAAGTTCAAAGTTGCTATGTGAATCATTTTCTTATCATCCATAATATTATGTAGTTCAAAATATTGCTCCATTTGGTCCGCCCAGGTAAAGACCTTTGTTCCATTAAACTTCTTTAATTCAATCTTGGGAAAGTTTAATTTAGGACCCCCACCATAATTAACTCCACTATTAGAGTTAAATTCACTAGTAAAAAATTGCTTATTATCAACAGTTTGTTCAACATGAGTACTACCTTTCTTTTCACGAGTTCCTTGCATTTTGATATCTCCTTTAGGGAGTCTCTCATCTAGATCTTTCAAGATCATGGAAGACATGGAATTTTGCATTTCCTTCATGTAATTTTGTATTTCTTCCTTATTTTCATCCATCTTCTTTTTCATGTCATTCTTATTTTCTTCCATCTTATTTTCCATTTCACCCATCTTCCTTTCCATTTCTTGAATTTTTCTTTATGAGTTTACGAAATCATTATTTTTTATTGACTTGGCATTGAAATCATTAGGTTGTTCCTCCAATTTAGACAACCTGTTATGTATCTCATCATTTTCTTCATGAGTTATAGACATGACTTCGAGAGTTTTAATTGGTGTTGACACATTTTTTGGACCCATGTAGAATAAAAATAATAATACTCCTCTTTTTCCTCTTTATCACAAATTTTTAATCACCAAAAATAGATCTTCCAATAAAAATTTATGCCAATTGCAAGTTACGTACCTTTCAAACTCTTAATTTGGAGTATATTCTCTTGGTCGACCTTCCTTCTGATGTATTTATGTAACTTTAGCCTTTTTGAGTCGAAAATTTTGGCATGTAGTACTATGATATGTCTTCTCTGCAATGCCATGGGTCTGACCAAAATTGGATGTGTCAATTGAAAGGTAGGGTAACTTTCCCAAACCTTGTTGATTTTTGGCCTTTCCAGGAGAATGAACTTGTACAGAATGCCACATGTCCAATATTTAATATCTGGATATGAAACTTGTACCACAGATACTGCAAACCGTCTTATTTAAAATGCAATGGGTCTCACCAAATTTGGATCCTCTCTGAAGAAGATATGATGATTTTACCTGAAACACATGTTTGAGACTAGTAATAGGTCACACCATAAACCCTATCTTCCACAAGGTGTCTCTCTGAAATTATAATGACTCTGAAGATGAAATTTTTACCCTAGATACCTTGATATGTGCTATAAATAACCTCCAAGTTTCACCATCTGAATCATCCCAAAAAACAATTTATAGTGAAAATTCTAAGATGACTTGCTTGGAGAAGAAAAACCCTAGGATCAAAACTCTGATACCAAATGTTATGATCCAACACCTTAAAAATGATAAAAAGTCAATGAATTACAGTCCACTTCGAGGGGGGGGACCTCCTTTTACATTATATCCAATTCACAATACAATATGGGGTGAGATAAGATGATCCTAAGACTATGTCTCCTTGATATATATATATATATATATATATATATATAAAAGACAAAGGGGTACAATTATGATGAAAGGGTGCAATGAAGGGTTCTAGACGACCTACACATATAACAATATAAATGTAATAATTCAATATCTAGGGCTTAATAAGAGGTTTTATACATAACATGGGGCTTTGTTTAGGGCTTAACACACACACACACACACACACACACACACACACACACACACAGTTCCACTTGATGCAAGGATGGTACCCAATGTAGTGTGGGAAATGTGTCTCGGTGTGCTTGAGCCTATGAGAATTGAATTGGAGGCATGCACATCATACTAGATTATCGATAATGTCTTGCCAACAATGACACCAACTGATTGGGCTAATCTTTGAGGAAAAAATGTTTGAAACTTCTCATCCCACCCTAGAGCACTTAACACGAGAGTGAGATTTTTGGTACCTTGTGTCAACCCTAATCAACCCACAAGGGAAAAACATGTCACAATCGATATTTCAAACTGGGTGGACATGATAACAAGTTCTCCTCTCGACCACATAAGGTGAACACAATTGACTTTGTATGTGTGTGTGTATGTGTAAATACATATAATTAATGTTATACACAAAATTTATTAAATTTGATGAACTTGTAATTTAGGGCTTTCTATCCATTAAGGTTTGAATTTGACGAGATTTTTTCAAATGTTGGACATTTTTTTTTTCTATTTTATTTTATTAACCTTACTTATATGTGTGTCACTTCTCCTGCCTTTATTAAAAGAATTGGCAATCCACATTTTCGGTTAAAAATTTATGAAATTGACTAAAAGTGTAGCAATCTTCCCTCTTCTACCATAATTTGATGACCTGAGAAGTCAGAGTTTTGATTGATCCAGAACTTTGATCGATGTTTCAAGTATCTAGGTTAGTTTAAAATGGGAAAACACCCTTGGGAATAAAATTCCAACATGCTTAAAATTTGGATCATGGTGGAACTCTAATCATACTTCAAACTTCTCATCCCACCCTAGAGCACTTAATGCGAGAGTGAGATTGTTGGTACCTTGTGTCAACCCTAATTAGCCCACAAGGGACAAACATGTCACAATCGATATTTCAAACTAGGTGGACATGATAACAACTTCTCCTCTCAACCACCTAAGGTAAACACAATTGACTTTGTGTGTGTGTGTGTAAATATATATAATTAATTTTATATACAAATTTATTAAATTTGATGAACTTATAATTTAGGGATTTATGTCCATTAAGGTTTGAATTTGATGAGATTTTTTCAAATGTTGGACATTTTTTTTTCTATTTTATTTTAGTAACCTTACTTATATGTGTGTCACTTCTCTTTCCTTTATAAAAAGAATTGGCAATCCACATTTTCGGTTAAAAATTTATGAAATTGACTAAAAGTGTAGAAATATTCCCTCTTCTACCATAATTTGATGACCTTAGAAGTCAGAGTTTTGATTGATCCAGAACTTTGATCGATGTTTCAAGTATATAGGTTAGTTTAAAATGGGAAAACACCCTTGGGAATGAAATTCCAACATGCATAAAATTTGGATCATGGTGGAAATCTAATCATACTTCAAACTTCTCATCCCACCCTAGAGCACTTAACGCGAGAGTGAGATTGTTGGTACCTTGTGTCAACCCTAATTATCCCACAACGAACAAACATGTCACAATCGATATTTCAAACTGGGTGGACATGATAACAACTTCTCCTCTCAACCACCTAAGTTAAACACAATTGAATTTGTGTGTGTGTGTGTGTGTGTGTAGATATATATAATTAATGTTATATACAAAATTTATTAAATTTGATGAACTTATAATTTAGGGCTTTATGTCCATTAAGGTTTGAATTTGATGAGATTTTTTCAAATGTTGGACATTTATTTTTTTTCTATTTTATTTTATTAACCTTACTTATATGTGTGTCACTTCTCTTGCCTTTATAAAATGAATTGGCAATCCACATTTTTGGTTAAAAATTTATGAAATTGACTAAAAGTTGTTATGAACATAAAAATACACATAAATAAGATATCAATAAATATAAAAATTAAATGATAATTAATAAATAATTATTAATAATGAAAAGACATGGCTATTGGTTATGGGCACCCCTGCGTGGGTATATAAGCAAGCCCTCATGTCTCAATTGTAATCACCATCTTTTTATTCACTATTCAATATATATATTATTTCAATTCTATAGCTCTTGGGTCTTTGTTACATTGGTATCAGAGTGAACTAGTACCTGGTCCGCTGCCATCACCATTTTCACTACGCTGCATATCCACTATCATCCTCCTTCCTTTTCGCAACCTCCACCTGCACAGACCACATTCCCTCATCCCTCGTCCCATTCCCCCGCAACTTGTCCTCCACTCCCAAAAATCCCTCGTCCCTCGTCCCATTCCTCCCCACGACCTGTTCCTCCACATCTCCTGACCCTCCCAGCCTCGTCACCCATCCCCGCATCCTCCGCGGACGCACACCCTCCCTTTCCCGTAACCTCCACAGACCCCGTCCCGTCCCCCCCCGACCAACACATTCGTCACACATGTCCAACCAACCCCCTCGTCCCGTTCTTACTTCCACGACCCACTACGCCATACACTCCACCCTATCCTCATGCCCTTGACGACATATGTAACCTCTGCCAGTACCTTTGACCCCTGTCCGCTACCCCGACCACACCTCCCGACAACCGCCCTGACATATTCCACCCTGTCCTCATGCCCTGACAAGCAACCTGTA
>ML809378.1:33304-46949 GCA_009831015.1 Picea engelmannii
CCACTATCTTGGAAAGAGTTAGCCACAAATCAAACAAAAGTTGCATCAGTAAAATATCATTTAGACGAAATTCAAAAAGTTGTTCAAATACTCAAGGAAAACTTAGCAACAACAAGAAACAAAATGAAGCAACAAGTTGACCAACATCGAACAGAAAGAGAATTCGAAGTTGGAGAATGGGTATTTGTAAGACTTCGACCCTAAAAACAATCATCTCTTAAACACCAAGGAAATAATAATTTGGCTCCGAATTTTTATGGACCATATTAAATTAACAAAAAAACCAGTCACGTAGCTTATGGGTTGGAATTACCAGATAAAAGTCGTATCCACAACGTGTTTCATGTATCGTGTCTAAAAAAGGTTGTAGGGCAACACCAAAAGGTGCAAACATTGCTCCCTATGTTGGATGAAGAAGGAAGAATCATTTTAGAACCAGAAGCCATTATTGCCACTAAAGAAAAAAAGTTGTGATCTCGCGTAATCAAGGAATATCTTATTAAATGGAAAAACCTTCCAGAAGAAGATGCAACATGGGAATCATAACATTTTTCGTCAGTTACACCTATCGTTACCAGTGCTTTGAGGACAAAGCATTTTTAAGGGGAAGACAATGTTATGAACATAAAAATACACATAAATAAGATATCAATAAATATAACAATTAAATAATAAATAATTATTAACAATGAAAAGACATGGTTATCGGTTATGGGCACCCCTGCGTGGGTATATAAGCAAGCCATCGTGTCTCAATTGTAATCATCATCTTTTTATTCATTGTTCAATATATATATATATTATTTCAATTCTGTAGCTCTTGGGTCTTTGTTACAAAAGTGTAGCAATCTTCTCTCTTCTACCATAATTTGATGACCTAAGAAGTCAGAGTTTTGATTGATCCAGAACTTTAATCGACGTTTCAAATATCTAGGTTAGTTTAAAATGGGAAAACATCCTTGAGAATAAAATTCCAACATGCATGAAATTTGGATCATGGTGGAACTCTAATCATATTTGAAAATTTGACCGAATTCAACTTAAATTTATCATAAAAAATTAAATCCCTTTACTATAGATTTAGCTTACTCCAAAATTTATTATATAAATAAAGCAATAATTTAACTTTCTTAACCATTAAATAAGTTAAGAAAAGAAAAAAAACCTTAGAAACCTATACCTTACTTTAAAAAATAATTTCATTTTAATTTTCACTATGTTTAATTGCAAAAGTTGACTTGGAAAGAGTTATATACCATATAAGGCAAGGTGAAGGTGGTAGGTTAACTTGGTTTTTTTTTGTTTTTTTTTTTTCATATGGAAAATGTTAGAATTTAGAATTTAAAGAAACAAGAAAATACAAAGTTATGGGGACATGGTTAATATTTTGTTTGAAAGATTAAAATTATTTTATTTGAAAGATTAAAAATAATTTTACTAGGAATTTTTATGAAATGAGTTAATAAATGGATAAATCAAATATTTTTGTAATTTTTTTAAGATAAAATAAAGTTTGTTTTAATTTATTTTTTTTAAATTTTAATAATTTAAGTCATTTTAAAATGAATTAAAATATCAAAATATTTAAAAACAAAGTTTCTTTCTAAAAAAACTATAATTTCTTACAATTTTTTTAACAAAAAAGTGGGTTTTCTCACTATTTAACTTACTCCAATTTTTTTTTGGATGAAAATAAATTATATTGTATAATAGAATTATATTGATAAATTTTTGTAATGTTTGATATATATAAATTAATCATCAAGATGCCAAGATTTGATGTCTTTCATATGTGGAGAGATACTCATGTGAAAATAAGATAGATAACTTTACGAATGGACAACTTCACCTTCACCTCTCCATCTAATGATGTTTATCTTTAACCAATTTTTATGTAGATAAAAAAAATAAAACATTTAATTTATTTTATATTTTTATATAAATAAAAAGATAATTTTAAAATAATACATTTTCATTTATATATATTATGTTAATTAATGTGAAAAAAAAACACAATAAAGATGGTGTTTTGAGTTGATATTACTTTGTCATGTACTTGAACATCCTTGTGCATGCTTGAATGGTGGGGCATTGGAATTTTTTTATCAATTTTCTTCTATTCATCAAGATAAGCACAACTCTGTTACTAATGTAGCATTATGTCTTTGCCATATGATAAGCAATAACATGCAATTCATAGGAAAACAATTGAAAATTATAACAACTTATAATTCATTAATATTCACAATATTTTTAACAACAAATTACACAACAATAACACATCATAAAAACAACAACCATAACACTTGTCTTTTAAGAGATAATTTCATCAACTAGTTTCAGACGTGGGACATTCCTCCCAGCCATAGGCACTATTGCACTAGTTCTTTCTACATCATGCCACCCTTGAGTTGGGTCTATGACTCCATAAGGACGAACAAGTTCCTATGGCCAGCTATAATCCACTCTTTCAACCCAATTATCCAATAATTTCACATGCTTGTTCACTCACCCAACCATCCCAAATCACCAACTCTTTTTTCCCTTTCAATCTACACAACCCAAAGAATGGATCATCTTCTTTGCAATGTAGTTCCTTGGGCTACCACACCTCTTTCTTGGGTTCCAACATAGATTGCCTAGGAAAATCTCAATGTTGGGATTTTCAGGGATTCTGAATGGTAATTAACACATAATTACATATAAGCAGCCTTAGCCCTATGTTTCAGTCTTAGTTCCATTCCTCTTACAACTCATACCCTAACTAGAATGATGGAAAAATGATGATACGATGATCATGAGAATGATTCTCTAGCTTCCCAAACACAAGGGATAAGTATGCATGTTTTTCACTTGTCGCTTGACACTTAAGGAAGTCCACCCAACTACTTTAGCACTCATTTCAAGGTCGATATTCCTTTTACATAAGCTAAGGTAAGGAATTTGGGTTATAAAAAAATAATGTAATTCCTGCCTTTGGCCCCTTTGATCTCGCTCGTTCCTCTTTCGTGGAGTCATAGCCCCCCATTGTTTTAGTTCCCCCTTGTCTTGCAGACAACGATGTATTTTTATTAATAAATTTGATGTACATCATTTACATTGCTTGACCTTCAGCCATACTATTTGCTCATAACCTAAATTATGTTAGGTTAAACTTGACTCGATGAAAGAGTCAAATACGAGCTCTAAAACCACGATCACCAAAACCACCATTATTCACCTAACAACTTTGACTCTTTCACCAAGTCAAGTTTAACCTAACAAGTCACACACACACACACACACACACACACACACACACATATATTACATTACATTTTTAGGGATCAAAATTGGGGTGTTACAGTCCACTCTCTCTTATTTTTGCATTGTCCACAATGCACAACACCATATAGGTGTACGTATATATACAATCTTTACATAAAAAATGTGCTTAGATCAAAATCTCAAAATAGTTGTTGGTATGCCTTCTGCATGGTATCTTCCATCTCCCACTTCACTTCTTTAGTGGTGTAATATGTTCACTGAACTTTATTTGTTCTATGCCTTTGTTCTTAAGCACACAATTTCCTTCTGGTTGTAGTTGGTATTGCATTCCTTTTTCCTTTGGAATACACCATTCCTTGGTGTTCTTCTTTCTAACTACTTAATTCATGTCTTCGTTTTCCAGCTGTTCATGTAAGAGCCATACAAAAAAAACATGTTATAGCAATTTTCATGTGACAATTATATTATCTACAAGAGTTCTCAACTCTACAATATATAAGCATGTATTTAAAAATAAATATACAATCTTAATTCCAATACTTATCTTCATGGTTATTTCTCTGCTTCAAAAGCTACCATGGGCATAAATTTATCTTATTGTTGTTTCATACATGGCCTTCTTGATTTCAGCCATCATACAATTTGCATTTTACTATAGCAATTTCAATCATGTAAATTGCCTCTTCCTTGTCACACTCACCCTTCTAGGCTTAGGCATCCCCTTCACTGTTAAATAGTCCCTTGGGTGATCCATCTTGCCAAGGTTTTCATGTGCAAGGGGAGTGCCAACTTACTACCAAACATCCCTTTCCAATCTCTAATTAATAATCTTTGGCAACCACAGGGTTCCAACAACCTTCTTTTTGAGCTTTATTTCTTTCGACCATCATCAATTTTCCCTAACTTTGTTCCTCTAACAAAGTTTTCATGTAGTTCATCCACATATGACTACTTTGNATCTCTAATTAATAATCTTTGGCAACCACAGGGTTCCAACAACCTTCTTTTTGAGCTTTATTTCTTTCGACCATCATCAATTTTCCCTAACTTTGTTCCTCTAACAAAGTTTTCATGTAGTTCATCCACATATGACTACTTTGGCATGCAATTCTTTCACTACATCCACAACAATAACTCATGAAATGATCTCAAATTTATGAGTTAGTAGCAATTCCCTCATTTCAATGGTTAACATATTAATTTTTATGAAATATAACATAAACATATATTCACACAAATGCATTCAAATAATGCAACCAAGTATATATATATATATATATATATATATATAACTTGCACACTTTCACAATTTACTCATGCATACCTACTCAATGCATCTTTGCATTGATTCGAGAATACCACATTCCTATATCATGTATTCCACCATGATGAGTTGGAAAATATAGCTAATGCTTCGACACATCATCCAACCACCTCCCCAATACTTACTCGACTATCTGGACACCATTATTTTTTATCCCAACACAACATTCAGTGCTCTTGGTGTTGGCAGCAAGATCGTAGTCTAGGACACCAATACAAGTAGGGAGACCATTGGACACTTGTGTAGCACTATAGCCTTTCCATATCCAACCACATATAGCTTCACACATGGCTAGCTTTGCCGACATCCAATTCTATAGCATGAGTATATTTCCTAACTTGCCTTGGTGTTTTGAGTTGATAATTTATCATGAAGAGACTAACTTGTAGATTTTAAATGATAAAGAAGAACAAATTGAAAGCGAGAATAAAGTTGTGGTTTATTTTTGGTCTACTCTTTTCTATTATTTAAAAGTTACAAATTGATTACTTAACCAATGAATATGCTACAAAATGGTTAGTCATATAAAAATTGAAAAAATAAATAAGCACTAGGTTGAATATACAAATAAATAAAATAAATGAGAAATCATAATAACATAATTTTTTTATAATATTAGTCACATTAATAAGTATTTGTTATCATAAAACACTAAAATATAAATATGTAGAATTAGTCACATCAAAATCAAAACATTATTTGATAAGTAACAATATGGTATGTAAAAGTTGACACATACACTTTTAAAAAAATCCATATTAAATGCTTTTATTTTTCTTTTTTTATTTGAAAAACATAGTTACACTTTTTCACCAATCATAAAATGAAATGAGTATTTAAAAAATTATTTTTAGTTAAAAAAAAATCAATTTAATAAATTGTTTTTTGAAAATATTGGAAAACTTTATAAAACTTTATAATATAAATCTAAATTAATGTAAAATCAAAGTATCTTCAATAGGAATTAATAATAATAAAATAACCACTTAAAATATTAAAATATTTAATTTTTTTATTTAATGTTATATTTATTGGAACTTTGAAGAGTATTAATTTTATGATGATGATGATGGTCTACTTCATTAAGATTCTATAGGAAAAAACATTAAGAGAAGCTTTCCAAGATCACCATAGTGTTGTTGAGTTAAACTGTTAGGAAGGTTGGCAGTGTGACAAATTTTTTGAAATATTCTAGACAATCTAAGATAAATTGCTTTTCATCTTTAACTTTCTTAGTGTCACAAAGGTGACACACTCTTTTATCCCATAATATTTTAGGAATTGACCAAAACTCACTTTCACTATAAAACTCGTAAGAATTTGTTTTTATCTTAACTATACTTATTTTTTTCTTTACACTTCAAGACAGAGATAATTTTGATTTTCTAAAAATAATCATATAATAAAAAATCTTAAAATTGAAATATCTAAAATACATTCTTTTCTACTTTTTAAAAAAAATAAAAAAATAAATGAGTACAACCAAAATAAATAAATTAATGAGTACCATGTTGAAATTTGACATATTTATTTGCTTTTCAACATTCTTTTGAATTGACGTTCTTTACCATGTTGAAATTTGATTTTTTTTCATAGTTAATTTGAATTATATTCTATTTTTATTAATAATATTTTTTTATAATTAAAGAATATATATATATATATATATATATATATATATATATAATAATAATAATGAAATAGGTTTTTTAATTTTCAAATAAAATTTATTTAAAATTTTAGTGGTTTATATATTTTTAAATATAAGGAAATAAATTAATAGTTCAAAATCTAAAAATACTTTGTTTATTTCCAAATTATTAATGAATTATTTGAGAAACATAGTTTTTCTTAAATAACAATGATAATGAGTTAATTTACATATACTAATTAATAATAATTATCCTCAATATCCACTAACTAAATTTTATTTTANTAAAAATACTTTGTTTATTTCCAAATTATTAATGAATTATTTGAGAAACATAGTTTTTCTTAAATAACAATGATAATGAGTTAATTTACATATACTAATTAATAATAATTATCCTCAATATCCACTAACTAAATTTTATTTTACAATTTAAAAAAAATAAAAAAATAATATAAACCTATTTTGAATAATAATAATTTCTTATAATTTAGGCACACTAATTATGATAATTTTTTATAATGGTAAAGTATTTCAAAGACGATTATTTAATCTTTATGTAATCGAAATATTTGTAAGATGCATATAAATTAGATATATCTCATTTAGCTATGGACATTTTCTTTATGTGAAAATATTACTATGTGAATAAAATTATTTATGTTCATATTTATTATGAATAAGATTGTAAAAATGTTGAGTAAACTAATATTTTTTTAATAGTGGGTATATAATTAATTTAAATTGAATTTAAGATTTTATTGCATAAAAGTAGTGAAATATATTTATAATTTATATTTCATTTTATATACAATAGGATGAGATTTGTAATTGATGATGATGATGATTAACATCTACTAAGATCTAATTGGTCTATCGGATCTTAAGAGGGTAAGTGATTACTTGCGATTTTGTAGAATTTTGTTTCTATGCTCGAAAAATATTAAGAGAAATTTTCCAAGATCACCATAGTTTTGTTGAGTTAAGAGGTTAGGAAAGTTGGTAGTGTGACAAATATTTTGAAAATGAGATCTAATTTGGGTATAGGCTGGATAATCTAAGAGAAAGTGTTTTTCATCTTCAACATTCTTAGTGTCACAAATGTGACACACTCTTTCATCCCAAGACATTTTAGGAATTCACCAACACCGAGTTTCACTATGGAGCTCGTGAGAATTTGTTCTTATCTTAGCAATGCTTATTTTTTTCTTTACACTTGTCAAAACATATAGATAATTTTGATTTTCTAGATTAGGGTTGATTACATCCTTATAATACCTTAATTTTCTTTTTTCATCTAACTCTTTATCACACCACATTTTCTCCTTAAATTTTGATTTGACGATTTCTTTGATAGTATATTTATTCTGCAAAATGGTGTCTTCCATGAATCCCCAATAGTTTAACCAAGACCGGACATCTTTATGCCATCCTTGCTTGAGTCGATGGTGGTTATGACTCGATTTTGAAGCAATTTTAGGAAGCCTCTTGTCTTCCATGTTGTTCAACTTGTTCTTATACATTAGGTATCTAGTCATAGCCGTGCTCTCAATGGGGGAGAGGCTTGTTTCTAATAGGAGGATGGGATATGGCGTATTTCCTTTAATTTTGAGATTATAGGTTAAAAAATTATGTTGTATTTGCTCTATCTTTCTCCAGGATTCACGAGAGATACTGCAGCCCCATACTTCACATCCATAAAGAATAACAGGTGTAACAAGAGTCTCAAAGAGGAGTTTCTTCTTATATTTACAATTGTTTTCAAGCCCATAATAAACTTTCCATCCCCCAATAATCCTTTTCTCAATGCTATAATTCTAGTTGAGCCTATGGTGAATATCAATTCCAAGATATTTGTATGAAGTCACTTCCTCCAAGTTGTTGTTGTCATATACAAAGGTATCATTGTGATCTTATTGGATTTAATAATCATGACCTTAGTTCAATCAGTATTAACAATCATACCCATATTGGAGCAAAAATCCTTGAGGATTCTTAGTTGGTTTTCAAGATCATGGGGACTCATTGCCATAAGAACGCTATCATCAGCATAAAGAATAATATTGATGACTATACCAGTGAGAGTAGGGCCGACACAACCTTCTTTTTCCAAGCAATCTTCTAAATTGTCAATGTATATGCCAAAAAGGGTAGGGGACAAGGGACAACCTTGTTTGACTCCAAGATTGCAGTTAATCTCTTTTGACCAGCGCTCAATGTTTTTAAACTTAGAAATAACGTTATCATACATTCTTATTGCAACAACCCTCAACTCAAGAGGCAATTTTATCTCTTCCAACCTATTCCAAAGATTTTTCCTAGGAACCATATCAAAAGCTTTTCTAAAGTCAACAAAACAAAAGAAAATATTGGTTTTAGTATTGCGGAACTCCTCTGCAATGATCCTAAATGTAACAAGATGGTCCACAGTTGAATGATATCTCCTAAACCTGGCTTGGCCTTTAGCTCTTTTACTGTGACTTTCTAGCCAAATGCTAATCTTCTTTTCCAAAATAATTCCATAAAGCTTGACTAAAATCGGGCTAATCATAATGGTCCTATAATTAGAGGGAACGTTTATATCCTCATTTTTAAAAATAGGAACAATGAGGCTTTGCATCCAGGGTTTAGGGAAGCCCTGTTTTTTTGTAAGGAAACGGATTAGAGTTCATCATTTTTTGTAAGGATCTTGAACGAACTTCAACATTACCATTATGCTACATTTCTGGTAGCTTAACCTTATCAACATCCCAATCCATCCATTTTGATCCGAAACTAGGATCAAAATGATTTCTTATTTCTTATAAATAATGGCAGAGAACCTACATAATCATGCATAAGAATGGTATTATTTCATTATGGAATCACTCGTGCATTTCATAATAGATGCAGGTTTTTGCTCTATGGCGAATAATTACTAGTTCGTAGTTTCAAATATCTCGATTCATCCTTCTTTTGCTTCTGCTCCTCCCTATGATTCATCTCCTTATTGGGTCTAAACCCATTCTTTCCCTCCTTTATGGTTGGATAGAAAAGAGTGAGTACTCAATCATTTATGAGAACTAAAAGTAATAATCTTTCTTTGTATCTCTACCATTTATAATGCGTAATGCCCAAACCATTGTGGCAGAGATACATGAGCTGACCAAAATATAGATGCGTAATCTAGTGCAACTTTTTATCTTATTGATTAAACCCCTTTCTACATCTCAATAGCTCAAATTAGGATTCATTCATTAATAAGCAGCCTGTATATGGTACTATTAGTTCGTATGTAATATTATTGCGAGCTATCAATATATTTGTATGTCTCCCCTAAAATTGAAAAGTCCAACAAGATATTGGAGAATAATCATGTGGGAGATCTCAGAAACATATTTTCGTTCTAGATATGTATATGATCAAATAATCAATATTGGAAAGTGATGATATAACCATGTATCCCTCTTTCTTGTTTGGAATCTAGCTGCTCCGATTCTTCCCATCGTGAGCGAAAATTGACAGATATTATTTGTTCGATAATGCATGTAACTATTTCCCCATTCTCTTTCAGAGCAATGGATTCTGAACCCACGACTTCCATTAATTATAGGTAATGGTGAGTTTGAACAATGAAGGGTTTCTACTCTGTTGTAAATCTAGGTTTTGGAGTGAATTTGAACGATGAAGGGTTTCTATTCCGCCTTAGCCATAAATCTGAAGGAAGGTTTATACCTATGATGAATTTGAAAGGAGATTACCTAACATGAATTTGAAAGGAGATTTATACGTGAATTTGTGTTAAATTTGAATGGAGGTTTATACATGTGGACTGTGAAGGGTTTCTACTTTGATAGTAAAGGTTTACGATGATACTTTGACATGAATGAGGTGGAGGTTTAAATTTTTAATAGTGGTTTCCTGCTATTGGTGAATCAGGTGCATAAGTTCTTTCTCTTACTTATTTTCTTTTCTTTTCAATATGAACACTTCACCACATATTTCAAAACCTCAACGTGTCAAGGGGAGGTCTAGCAAAGTCACCTTAGAGGGTCTAGCAAAGTCACCCTAGAGAGTCTTTATGGACATATATAATCAATTGAGAAAAGGAGAGTAAAGAGAGAAGTGAAACTCCAAACATAGTTAGAGGCAATGCTTGATAACAAATTTAGATTGTTAGAAGACAATATTCAACACATATATAGAATAAAATATTAGGGTTTGAGACTAAGTTCCAAAAAATGGAGGATAAAATACAATAAATGGAAAAACAAAAACAATCAACCCAAGAAGGAGAGGTGGAAAAATTTTTCAACACGAGAAATATGATTAAAGAGCTAGAAGAAAAACTAACTAACAATTTGGCCCTAATTAATTTTGAAAATAAATTGGATATCAAACCCATCAAAGAGGAAATGAATAAGCTAATCAAGTTACGATTATAAACATAACAAAAGAGCCTTGAACCTCACAATTTTTGGTATACAAGAACAAGAAGATGAGGGGTGGGCGGGTGAGGAGGGGGGCACACTAACAATAGTAAAAGAAGAACTAAAAAATAAATCACAAATTGAAACCACTTACATCATAGAAGCAAAAAGGTTGGGAAAAATAATTTAACATAAAGATAGGTTGATTCGGGTCAAAGTAAGTTGTAATGACCACAAATATGACATACTGCAAGCTTAAAAGGGTCATGAATATTTATAAATGAAGACCTCATTTTAGAAGAACAATATGAAATAAGTAGGAAGTTCAAAAGGTAAAAGAAGCTAGGAAGGAAGACAAATGGACAATAATTAGAAATTGAAAATCTATTGTTAGGGATATGATAGAGACCAAAATGAATAATAATAAATTGGAATTTGGGACACACAAATAAAATTCTCAAGATTTCCCAATAATCCCTTACCTTCTTAAGGTAAGATAGACCAATTTGGTTTTAGTGGAAGTTAATCATCATCATCAATATAAAAATGATAATATATTATCTATATATTTATATATTAAGCATATCTCATTTAATATGTGAAAATAATATTGTGTTTTATTGTGAATACAATTATTTATTTTTATATGAAAACACGACTACGTTGACATAAATATATAATGATGATAATTAATGTCCATTGAGATCGAATTTCTCTATCAACCTTAAGAAGGTAAGGGATTGCTTTGAATCCTTTAGAGTTTTATTTATGTACTCAAAAAACAATAAGAGAAGCATTCCAAGATCACCATAATTTTGATGAGTTAAAAGGTTAAGAATGTTAGTATCATGACAAATCTTTTGTAATTGAGATCTAAGTATATGCTAGACATTATAAGAGAAAACATTTTTCATCTTCAACCCTCTTAGTGTCACAAATGTGTCAATGGTGTTTTGAAAATTGACCAACTCCCAATTTCGCCATAAAACTCATGAAAATTTGTTATTATTTTANGATCTAAGTATATGCTAGACATTATAAGAGAAAACATTTTTCATCTTCAACCCTCTTAGTGTCACAAATGTGTCAATGGTGTTTTGAAAATTGACCAACTCCCAATTTCGCCATAAAACTCATGAAAATTTGTTATTATTTTAGCAATATTTATTTTATTTTATTTTTTATCTTTTAGATTGAAGTTAATTACCTTCTTATAATATCTTAATTTTTTTTTTCCTCTATCTATTATTACACCACATTTTCTTCTTAAATTTGAGCAATATTTATTTTATTTTATTTTTTAATCTTTTAGATTGAAGTTAATTACTTTCTTATAATATCTTTTTTTATTTTTTATCTCTTATTACATCACATTTTCTTCAATTTTATGTAATAATATTTTAAATATTATAACATGATTTTTTCTTTATTCCTAACTAATTTAGTAAAAATTGAATATATATATATATATATAACTAATCCATTACTATGTTCATAGAAAAATCACCAACAATATTAACATATTTTCTTAAACTTGGACCTAAACACAAAATCAAACATATTTTCTTAAACTTGGACCTAAAAACAAAATCAATCATGGACGAGTCTACATTCCTCACAAATTTAGAGGGAATAAAACCAAAATCACTACTAAATACATGAAAAGTGGAAAGTGGAAACAGAAAAACATTTCATTTTAGAATGTGAGGCCCTCAAAGACAATAGGGAAAATTATGCAGGTATTATGCAGGTATTCTGGCAGCTAATTTTGGGATAATCTATTCATCAAAGAGTTTGTTGAGAAGCTTTTGGGATAATCTATTCATCAAAGAGTTTGTTGAGAAGCTGAGAACGATTATTGTAAAACTTCACAAGAAAAGAGTCGAATACAAAAGCTAGATGAAAAAACAAATTATTGTAAAACTTCACAGGAAAAGGGCCGAATACAAAAACCAAATGGAAAAACAATCTGTCCCATAAACTATTTTTAACATCGTAAACATTAAAAATACTTTCTTTTTTTCTTTAACATAACAACAATACAATCACTAATATACAATCACTAATCATGACAACCCACAAACATTACATGCAGTAAAACCAAAATCAATAACAGCTCCAAATAAACCACCAATAACGATACGTGCGTGCTAACAACTCATTGGGAGTAGCCGCGCCGTCGCATGCTTGGGTATTCGTGTGATTCCATTTCTATGTGCAATCCCCACTGCATGTAAGGAAGGTGGTGGTGTTTCATTACGCATGGTGGAGGTGGTGGTACGACATTCAATTCATTTGCCTTTGACGAACAAAAACACAAGGGGACTAACGACTGAAGCAGAAGCAGCACCAGAAGGACAGAAGAGAGAATTTGTGTCTATTTTTAATGGAGAATTGCTGCATCGACAGGTTTATAGACAAAGGCAGCACAGTAAGCCATAGACTGTACAGAGTTCGCAGGACTGTATTTCAAATGCTGGATGACAGGGGCTACGAGGTCAGCGACATGGACCTGAACACCACCCTGCCACAGTTCCGCGTCTCTTATGGGGAAGAGCCCGACAGGGATCAGCTCAACTTCTCTGCTCAAAGCCGCACAAACTCAAAGAACAAGGTCCATTCTATCCAATTCTCCTTTCAACCTTCCTTGTTTCTTGACTGTATAAACATGGGTTCCCATGCTTCCTTGTTCTCTGTTCACTGGCTGTGTACCCTGGATTGTTTGAGCTGTGAAATGTATGGCATTGTGTTGGGCGTAATGCATTTGCATGCCTCTGCATTTCCCTCTCTGTACTCTGAGAATGACATTATATTCGCCAGCTTGGGTTCCATTGTAGTTTATATGCACTTACCTGTGCTTTTAAGTGTTGATGCCCTTTTGGGCTGAGCTTTGATTTAATTGTAAGCCACATTTTTCTTGAGGGTAGCTTTTTTCATGCCTCTTATGTTTCCTCTAGTGGAAATTTTGGTAATGGGTAACATGGCTATCAAATT
>ML809378.1:79760-109057 GCA_009831015.1 Picea engelmannii
GTCTCCCCTGCGTTAACCTCCCTAAATAGAAAGAACCTCCCCATTGAGGTGACATTGGGTGGGGAGGGTTCTTGTTACGCCAGTTTGGCCTCTACCTTCTAGCCATTTTGACCTAGCTACAAACTGTGCGATAACAACGCTCATAAATGAGACAATATGGGCCCTTGTATGTAATGAAACCCCACACCTATAAGTCTAACCCCATCTAACTCACATTCACTACATGACTTAGAAAGATTTCTCCTTGGGAACATCCCCTACTTGAGGAATTGGTTCACCCAACATGGCATTATGACATCTCTCCCATATCTAAATTTGGGAAATCGTATAAGGTCTTTGAGCATTTGTTTATTTTGAAAAGAGGGGATTTGATGCACATGTTTGGTGGTTCTTTTATTAGATATGGCTTACTGACATGATATTGTGACTTGTTGACCTTGTGACTTGTTGACCCTTGGAGGGCGTACTTGTTTGTCCTTGCAGGACCTTGACAGGTGAAAGTTTGATCATGAAGGCACAAGGTCACTTGGACCTTCATTTGGGGCATGAAGCCCACAGGTTGGATGATGCACTCCCTTCTCTTTGGACACATGGGGACAAGCTAGATGATGAATGTTACCTTTGGAGGCATGAGAGGACATCTTGGAGAAGGAAACTAGCCCCCCTTTGCTCAATGTTTGGCCTTGGAGGCTCAAAACATCATTTCCTAGAGTATGACATCATACATGGAGGGATAGGGTTTGGTGGTGTTGGACAATTGATGATGACTAGGCCCATCAGGATGAAGGAAGACCCTTGCACATGAAGATATGGCCTTTGGAGGCCCAACGTCTCCCTCAAGAACCTCAACGTCTTGCTCATTATGCCAAAACGTCACTCCTAAGGGGTATGACGTCATCATTTAGGGTTTTCTTCATTTGTAATTTTTTATTTTTAAGTTGTAAATGGACAAAAAGAGGAGGTCGGCCTCCCTAATTTAATGTTGACTTTTTGAATTATGGACAAAGGGTTTTAGGTGACCTCATATAAATAGAGGTCACCCCTTTGTCATTTGAACATATCACACTTGAGAAGTACCTATTGCTTGGCTGAAATTTTTGCCCTCCTTGGGAAAATCACATCTTCGCTCTTCAATGCTTTTGTGGATGCTTATTACTTGTCTATTGGAAGGAAGGCTAGCGCTATCTCTTGGATGCTTTGTTCTTGCTATTGTGGTGGATTATTCTTGGTAGAGAAGGGTTTTATTTTCTATCTATTGGAATTGGTAAGAAATTTTCTGCATATTGTTGTTGTTTCWTCTTTTTTCATGGTTATTCTTGTCTATACCCTTGGAGGAGTATAAAGGCATACACCCTCCACTAAGATCTATCACTTGGTCTTGGATAAGCTAACTTGAAAAGGTTGCTAGGAGGATCATGCTTAAGGCTTTCTTGTGCCCTTGAGGCGTCTGGATTGGACAACTAATTCTTCTTGCTGTTATAAATTAATGCTACAGCCATTAGGGCTGCAGCAAACTCATCCAAAATCTMTCCATTTACTTACTATTCTACCACTGAAATTTACTTGTAAGCCTTGGTGATTATTTAATAGTTATTGGCTAATTCTTGGGTGGTTTACTTGCTTATTTCTGTGGTTGGAATCTGCTGTTGTAGCAATTGTTTRCTACAGCCATTTGGCTGTTACAATACTTGCTGATAACATCATATAACAGCCCTCTAACATCATCAAAATCTTGCTCTAATCATTGGAAGTTACTCTACTCATTGTTAGCTTTATTTCCAAGTATCTTGTACATGATTTTGATTTATAATTTGCAGCTGTCATTTACTTGTTCATTGCTGATATATATATTCCAATACTGCTGCAATTTTGGGACAGCAAGGTTTCTTTCTGATCCCTACTGTTTAAAGGCTTCGTTTATAACAATTCGTCTTGTTCCGGGCAGGACTAACGTTGTTTTGCAGGTGCATGACTTTTGGCAACCATTTACCCTTTTAGAAGACTCTTTTTCAAGCCTTTCTCCACTTCCAAGCTTGACCTATAGGGGACTTACTCATCATCATCTCACTTTTCATCTCAATCCCCTTAGGGTCACCGGGATTCTCCCCTTGTGGTGATTTCATCATCACTAAAGCGAGGGGAGTGTCTATCTAAGGTGACAGTGGGTAGGTACTCCCATAGTTGTCACACTTCCATGGATTAGGTGGGCTTTGCCCAATCTACAGATTGCGCGATAACAAGGTGACTTGTGCAAAGCAAGTAGTCCACTTAGCAAGTAGCTAAGGGACAAAATTTCTTTTATAAGGAAAACATACTTTCAAGAAAAAACACCTTTTATTCTTTTTGGAAAGCACACTTTTTGAGAAGGCAGCTTTTATACCCTTTGAAGGAAATCACTTTACTTAGAGATTCCTTTACTCATCGGAAATGATTTGACTTTCCTTGCATGCATCTATTCTTAACAAAAGGAGGGCATCCTATTTGGAGGATATTTATCACTTTAATCTTCTTCTTCTTGCCTTCATTCACTCTGGCTTGTGTGTCCTACTTGGAGGAGATATTTTATGCTGGTATTGATGGCTATTTGGAAATAATTCCTCCACACTTGGCAGTGACTAGTGCACCTTAGCTGGAGATGCTTTACCTGGAGATTTTCTTCATTTCTCTCAACCTCTTATCAGCAAAAGCAGGATGCTTTCATTGAACCAATGAGAGCTTCTTTTCTCATTCTATTCTAGAGAACTATCTTTTGTAAACTCCTAAGCTCATTCCATAAGAGTTAGAGAGTGATGTTGAGATGGTGGATCGTTAATTGCTTGAGTCTTCCCTCATTCATTTTCTATTCCTTTCAAGTGATTGTGAAAGAGCATACCAGTCTATGAGAGTTGGAGGTCATTTCATCCTGTCCATGAGATCCAATCCCTAGATTTGGTGGAAGAGGGTGCTTTGGAAGTGACTTGGGTCCCCTGGAGTACTTTGAGCTTGATATTGATTCTGGCCGAACATTGTATGCACACCTTTGGAGTAAAGGTATTAAGTTTTGATGGTGAAATCTCTCTTTTTGGTGTGTTTAATTGCTATTGCTCGGAATTTTCTTAGTTAATTAACCTTGGGAATTGTTCCCACTTAACTATTTATCTTCCCCCTTCAACCCCATACCTAATGGATTCAAGGATATTGGTCATTTATTTGAAAATTATGTATTTTCGACTTCGCTGTTTTTTGAGTTTTTATCAGCAGATCAGCAACAGTAGTTCACTGATATGAGGTTTTAAGGCAGAGTTGCACAGAAACCAAGGCATAAATTACATGTGAAGTGTAAACTTGTTATGTACTTGCTGTTTGGAACAGACTTTAAGAAGATTTAAAGTCTGATTTTGACAAAACAGTGAGCTTTTTTAGGCAGATCTGAAGTTGTTTTGTTTAGCAGAGTTAAAATTTTATCTTCAGATAACCTAGGGATTCCTCCGAGGCTAGCAACCACTAGCCTGAAGTGCAGAGGGAATGTAAGGAGGTGACAGTGTACCTTACCTTGTTACCTTTTAACTGGACGATTACAAGTGTTAACAGGTTGTAACTCTAGTGCATATTTGAGTACTATAAATTGCCTTTGAAAAACACATGCCTTCAGCAGATAGCCAGATGGTAAGATTCTTAGCAATTCTTTCTTTTCATATTCAAGAGGCTTCATAACATGATTGTTTCCTGACTCTTGAAAAGCTTGTTTGTTAAAGTCTTTGCAGAGTGACTTAGTTTGTGAAATGCCCACAGACTTGGTTACTAGGTTTGGTAATGCTGATGCTAGAAGCTCATAAACATTCAATGAACAAGTTTCTTCAGGTTCAGCTAAACATGGTTAATGCATGTTGTTGACGTTACAAAGATGGACAGTAACCTGTAAACCCAAGAAAAACATGCTCAGAAATGAAAACACTGCACTAAGAAGGAAAATACACTGTCATTTTGTTCCAATGCTTTTTCTGATTATTTTTGGATACTGAAACTAGATTTGGATATCTAGGCAGCATTTGGTATTGCAGGATGTTATGCTTAAGTGGACTTCCCAAGCACAATTCTCTGCAGAAGTTAGTACTTATTGTTTTCCTTCTATAGATTTAGTGAATGTAGGTGTTGCATGAACAAATTTCGTAGTGCATTCATCAATTTCCTTAAATAAACAGCATTTTAAGGTAGGTTTTACATGACAATTTTGGCAGTCCATTATACATATCTACTTCATTTATGTCCTCTTGATTTGTTATATTGATTAGTGTCGGACCACCTAGATACAGTTCTGAGGCTGTAGACTTTAGGTCTTTTACAGCACAGGCTAATTTTGCTTTTATCATGTTTTTCTAGGAGTGGTTTTTGCACTCCATTTTGTATCTCACACTATTGTACCTAGCAGACCGATCAACCTATTTATGGTCATTTGTTGGAAATTAATAAAATTATCTTATCTATTTCACTAATGTGGCCATGAACAGACAGAATGTTTTTGTCCACTTTTGCCGAAAGTTCATTCTTATTTAACTTGTATAATCATAATAATTGTTGTAAGTAAGGTTATTTCAGTTTCTTCAATGCATTCTATGTGCTTTATACATGTAAAGGAATGTGGCTATAACTAGCAATGTGCTTTTGCAGATCTTTGTGTTTTTTTCTGTTGGAGAGAAATTCGGAATAAATGAACTTAAAGGATATGTTCATCGCATGAGTATTCACGATGTGCACCAATCAATAATTATTGTGCAAAATCGAATAACACCACAGGCAAAGAAGGGTGTTAAAGAGATATCAAAGTCATTTTTAATAGAGATATTTGAAGTAAGTAGTCTTATGAAGCACAGTTCTCTTTAAATCGACATATTACCCAACTGAAATGAGATGTTTTGTACTATTGTATTTACTTTCCTGCTTTATATTTCATTGTTTTGACAATAATAATTTTGTATACGATATGCTTTTTCATTCTAAAACTATTGAAATCCCATACATTTTCTCACAGGGCAGAACATGCAATTTGAATGCATAAGATAACTACCATATTTTATGTTCTTATTCTAAAGAATTCTTTACAAATGGGGTAACTGACTTCCTCCTATGTTATGAAGAATTCCTTATTTCGTCCCAAACAAAGTAATAGCATTATAGATTATAGAGGAAAACTGGTGTACATGTTAAAACTTAGGGGTGACTTTGAATTGGAATAGAGATTCTATGTTCTATTAGGTTTTTAAAAATGTTAAAATTTCTAGGGATGTCCAAAACTAGGGCAGAATTGCGCACAGATTAAGATGTAAGCATGTTTGACAGTAATCTAGGATAGACGGAAAATTTCCTAACTAATATCATTGTTATATTATTGCACAAACACCCACTGAATTTCCTATGAGTGCTCATTAAAATTGGCACGTAGGCTTGAAATATTAAATGAACTGTAAAAATTACAAATTGAAACTTCCTGGACATTTAACAAATGGCTATCAGAAGACCCGACCTCATCAGAGAAAACATACTTACATCGTAGCTTCCAAATAGAAAACAATGCACCAATTTTAAGACAGTCCCATGTGCTGGAGAAGGGGGGAAGTACTAAAACTAGATGCCCTAGCTTTAATAGCACCAAGAAAGAGTATACAAGGCACCACTGTACATATCCTTCTGCTTTTATATCTACTTGTTGATATAAGCCGTATTTTTCAAAAACAATGACTATCCGTATATAGCTATCCAAGTAGCCCAACTAAAAGATAACGATTGCAGTTCAAATGCCACATGGCCATAAATTAAGTGGCAACGAGTACATAAGAAATGTCTTCAATGCCATGTTTCAAACAATCTGGGAATAACTGTCTTCAGCAATGCCCCGTTCTTGTTAGTTTTGCTAAGCTTTCATAACAATCTATAGCTACAAGAAAATATCATTTTGTAGCAGCTATAGAAAGACCTAGTCTTGTTCTTGTATACATCCATTGCATATAGCCACGTATCTAGGTCAAAATGGACTTTAATGCCATTTTTCAAGCAACTTGGAAAGCTGAATCTTCAGCAGCGACCTTTCTTGTTTGTTGTTAAGCTTATTCATAATTTTGTGTAGCCACAAGAAAATTTTAGGATATGGCAACCTTAGAATGACATGGATAGGTGTTTTTCGTCTACTTCTATTATTTGTAGCAATGCACCTATGTTTCCATGTTTTAAGCCTAACGGTTGGGAATCGTTGTAAGTCAAATTGGCCTGGGAATGACCGCATTCTTTGCCGTAACTTAGTAAAATCAAATTCGTCTATGAATGGAAACAACCTTTGCACAAACTTAGCAAAGTTGATTACTGTTCGAGAGATCTTTTAGAACTATTATTTGAGTTTCTTGGATGTAGTCTTGTGTTTTGCAGGCAAATTGACAAAATCAGAATGGATGTCATTAACTTGAAAATGCAGTGCACAGTAAACCAATGTCTGATCTTAATAAAGTGAAGGGCTGTAAAAGATTTGCTATTTGTGGGCTTCTGTCTCCCCACTGAACGCTGAAGAAGAAGAACCTTTGTTACCAGAAACAGTTACTTGCTGGTTTTTTCCCTAGGGAAATGCTTCAGAAGCATACCCATTTCCGAAATGCCCCTGGAAACCCCTATGAAATGCCTCCAGGCATTCCCCCCCAAAAGGGAAAATTCTAAGAAAATTTTTAACACATTTTGTGAATGTTTCATGCGGACAGCCCTGTTTCGTCTTATTTTTTCTTTATTTTTCTTTTCTATACAAGAAAAAAGCAAAGGAAATACATCTTCATTCTAGTTATCTATCCCTTTTCTTCTTTCTTCTTTCAACTTTCATGTTTTTGTTCTTTATCAGAGTCCTTATGCTCAGTATTCAATTCTAAAAGAATGTTGAGTACCATTCACGTCTCTCTCCTTCACCATTCTACCAGAAATTTTGAAAACTATAATAATTGTATACTTTGCTTGAGAATATTTAAAAAAAATATTAAAAATATATGTTTTTGCTCTCTATCAGTCCTTATGTTCAGTATTCAATTCTAAAAGAATATTGAGTACCATTCACATCTCCCTCCTCCACCATTCCACCATTCTAAAATATATAATGTTCTCAAGAAAAATATATAATTATTATATTTTTCAAAATTTCTGGTAGAATGGTAGAGGAGGGAGAAGATATATATTATTTCAATTAATTTATTTCTTTTTTTCCGTTGTTTCCCCCTTTCCTACAATTTTGGAAGTGGCCTTCCCAAAATTCAAATCCTTTTCCTTTGCCCTAAATTGGGGAAGAAAGGAACACAAGTATGGCATAATATGCCTAAATACTAATGTTTTTATCATTATACATTATTACAAACAAATTTAAATTATACTGGCTCGAAAGCCTACACCAAAGGACTGAATTTTTCCGAGAGCATTCCCCTAATATCAAAGCACGAGCGGAGTTTACATGCCAACTCAACTCCAGTGTTACAAATAAATTATAATCTTCATACCTTTCATGGACCTGAACCTAAGACAAAGTTTTATTGTTGTTCGTGAATAGTTAGATGCAATGCCTTCTTACTGTGATGGGAAAACTCAAAGATAAACTCTGGCATTCCCTCTAAAGAGTAGTATTGTCTATGAGATGCCCTCTAAAGAGCAATATTGTCTATGTTGATGCCCATGAAAGGTATGAAGGTTGTAATTTATCTGTAACACTAAGACTAAGTTTTATTGTGATTCATGAATAGTTAGATGCAATGCCTTCTTACTGTGTTTGTGAAACTCAAAGATAAACTCTGGCATGCCCTCTAGAGAGTAGTTTGTCTACGAGATGCCTTCTAAAGAGAAATATTGTCTATATTGATGCTCACGAGCTCAAGACATATCCAACATGAAAGCTGAAGGAAACAATTTGCAACAAAATCTTGCTTGATTTTGAAAAGATAGAAATCACATTCTTCAACCAATGAAATTATGGATGTTCTATATGGCAGAGGCAAGCCAAGTATTCTTGAACAGACAAAAATCACTAATTTCAGCTTGCAACTTGCTACCAATCTCTAGCTTGCTGCAATGGATTGCATCCAAACTGTGAGCTTGTATCTATTGGATATATTATCACAGGATTTGGCACTTGTGCAAAGCCTTCACAAGATGCTAAAATTGCGTAACAATTGGAAGTAATTCCCACTGTCACCTAGGCAAGTACTTCCCTCGTCTTAGAGATGGAAAGAGATGCAACACAATGGAGGCTTTCCTTGTGACCTCAAGGGATCCTATAGCAAGATAAGGCAAGTCTATGGCCCTTTATATTGGTCACTTGATGAGATAGACAAGGTCTAGGGAAAAGGGAAAGGTCAAGAAGAGTTAGGCAAGGCAATTGGTTGTACGTGTGTGAGAGAAGTATTCCAATGCATATAACGACAATTGCCAAGTTTAAACAAATGAATAATTGTTGAATTTTAATGCTTAGCTCATGCACATGTTGTTTATTTCATTTAGCATGTACTTGAACCATAAACAATGCAGCAATACCACACACAAGTGCTGCAATGACCAAGATCACAAGAAGAATAACAATGCACAAGAAGAATAACAATGCACAAGAACACAAGAAATATCCTGGGAAAACCCTTCTCAATCAAGGGAAAAACCCAACAATCCTTTGCTATATTCTCAAGAGAAGATCCCCCACACCATAGACCTTCGCACACAAGAGGGTGCTTACAAAACCTAGAAACTTGTGCCCAAGAGAGGTGCGCACTTCAGCCGTACAAGTGCTTACTAAAATTATGAGATAACAAGTGAGTGAGTGTGATCCACATGGGGATCTCCTCCTATTTATACAAGACCTGACACAACAATAGGTGTGTCTATTGGCACAATAGGGCCGACCTCTTTAACTCAATAATATAATTAATCATTACACAATATTAATTATCTTTCACATGGTGGGGCCGATTTGTACCCTTTACAACATAAATTAGGATTACAACAAATCTTACTCTCAGACAATATAGCAAGGATCTCTCTCATCCTCTAGTGCTCAGCCACTAGGGACACATACACTTGTGCTCAGCCACAGGGACATCACACACAATAGATTAACTCAACTGAGTCCACAGGAGTACCATCTGGAGCACCATCTCAAGCCGACTCAACTAAGTCCATAGGAGTACAAGGCAGGAGACCATCTCAAGCCAACTCAACTCAGTCCAGAGGAGTACAAGGAAGAAGACCATCTCAAGTCATCTCAACTCAGTTCAAAGGAGTAGACAAGAGACCACACGCCATCACAACTCAGTCCAGAGTCTGACACACACCCATCACATGGGCACACCCAACGCTTGGGCTCTCTCTCACATATGTCTCAACTCAGTCCAGAGGAGAACGCTCTGGAGGATGTCTCATGACGCTGCAATCAACAACAATAATCACCTCCAGAACACTAGCTATCAAGTAAAAAGAGTTGTTGTAATGAAATTACAGCAATAGACAATGTTATATCAGCAAAGTATATTTTGCAACAACAACAAGAAATTAGCTCTTGAAATTATCAAATAAGTTCTTAAAATATAGCTCCTAATGAGTAGAAGAATATCTAAATGTCAAACAATAATTTCAGCCTTCTTTAACCATGACATTAAGGAAGTTATCAACGATATGGCTAAACCCTAATGATTGTAGTAAACATTTACAACAGAAGCAAATTAGTGACTTATTATGCCAAGCATTGAGTTAGATTGAGGACGAGGGAGTAATTGGGTATCCAACTACCAAGTTGCTTTAAGAGAGTGGTGGTAGATTTAGGTTTTGTATCATTTATTGAGCCTAAGACTAGTGTCGTTTTGATCTCTTTGTGCAAATGGAGTCAAGTCACACCTTGAAGTTGGACTCAGATATCCAAGAAAAGTGAAGATTTGAACCCTAGGGTTATAGACTCATAGGCCTAGGATCAAATCTTCAAGAAAACAAAGCCTAGGGTCTACAGACTCATAAACCCTAGCTGTTGTTTTCCCTCTTCTAAGATGTCTAACTCAAGATCCAAGTAAACTATGTCAAACCCTAGGATCTTTAGACTCATAAACCCTAGGTTTTTGAACTAGCTAAAGACTAACCCCAGGGGGATAAAGACTTTTAATCCCTAGGCTAAGTCCTTAAATGCTTCAACAAATCAAGGAGAAAGAAAAAGAGAGGGGGATAAAGACTTTTAATCCCTTCTGTTACCCTCCATTCCTAGGGGTAACTAAGGAGATGATGTCTCGAGGCCCTTAGGTTGTAGACATGGAGTACCAAGAGGCATATGAGCAGGTAGAGGACCCTATCATACCACACATCACCAATTGATCGATGGCAACAACATCTACCACACCAGCTTGGCCCACAGAGGACATCAGGTCTTGCTCCATGAGGTAACAAGTCCAATACCATGGAAAGTGTCATTCTAATAGATGAAGCATTTGAACATGTTGCAAAGAGTCCTTTCTTGATTTTGAAAACATCTTGGAAATTATGCCTTTTGCCTCATTTCACCTTTGTGGTTGACATGTTGTCCTAGCAAGTGGGTTACCCTCGGGAAAAGGGCTGCTACTAGGGGGTATCCTTGAAGGGACATCGTACCATTCTCCTCCATACTTGTCACTTTCCACACTTCATTCCCTTTCGTTTCCCCATCTTTTGGGTTTTCGGGCATTATTGATCCAAGAAGGGCTTGTACCTCATTTCATGGGAAGAGGGGCTGATGGCTCGGAGGAAGATAGCAACTACTATAAAAGAATAAGAAACTTGCAGAAAAGAAAGTGAACACAAAAAATAAGGACCATGAAAAGTCGATCCAACTTGAGCTCTCTACTTACTCAATGCTCGCCTTGGTCCCAAGTATGATGTTAAAGCTTGGAAACCCTTAAAAGGGGACCCTCAAATTTGCAAATTGTAAATGGTAGCAGGGATTGGAAAGATGGCAAAAATGGGCTTGTAAAAAGGTGGCATGCAAATAGTTGGTAACTCAAGAGCAAGCGCACCCTCAACAAAGGCGCCCATAAATGAGACAATATGAGCCCCTGTATGTCAAGAAACCCCATGCCCAAAAGTTACAGCCCCATCCACCTCATACTCTTTACATGACTTAGAGAGGGTCCACTTGGGAAACACTCCTTGACTTGGGGAATGATCTACCCAATAGGTCACCATGACAACTCTCCCATACTTAAATTTGGTAATTTGTATAAGGTCTTTGAGCATTTGTTTATTTTGAAATTGGGGGATTTGATGCACATGTTTGGCTGGTTCCTTTATTAGATATGGCTTACTTGGCATGATATGTGTGACTTGTGGATCCTTGGAGGGCGAATCTGTTTGTCTTTGTGGGGCTTTTCCAGGTGGAAGTCTTTTCATGGAGGCACAAGGTTGCTTGGAATTTCATTGGGGCATTTATCCCACAGGTTGGATGGTGCGCCCCCTCTCATTGGACACATGGGAGAGGGAATGCGGCCTTTGGAGGCACTTAGGGACCATGAGGAGATCACATTCTAGCCTCTTGCACCCAAACATTGGCCTTTGGAGGTCTAGGACGTCATCTTTTAAGCCCTAGACATCACATGGGCTTAGGGTTTTTGATGGGGCTCTCATGGTTGATGGTGACGTGACATGGTTTGATGGAGAGGGAGACACTTGGCATGCACTAGACCACTTGATGACATGGCATGAGGCCTTTGGAGACCTAACGAGTTCACTTGGGAGGCAAAACGTCTCACTTTGGAGGCTAATGTCACCGTTTAGGGCATGTTATCGCGCAATTTGTACTTGCCCAAAGCCAAAGGCAAGTGGATACTAAATTGGTGTAACAAGGAGGATGTCCTATCACTGTCACCTGAATAGGACACCTCTTTCTATTTAGGAGTAGTACCCCAGGGGAGACGTCCCTGTTGATGATTACAGTTGTGTGAGACATTCTCCAGGACACAAACCTAAGAGAGAGCTCTTGAGATGGGTGTGTGGTTCCTATCTGAGACAGAGCTGTAACGTAGAGATGGCCTCCTCCTTACAGAGAGTTGAGAAGAACTCCAGATGATTCTCCTGTGTAAYGCAGTGAGAAAGGAGATCTGTTGAGTTGGACATGCCTGTGGTTGAGCACAAGGTGAACGTGTGAATTCCCATGAGCTGGGTGCATTGCTATGAGACAGAGATGAAGACGATGTATTAGCCTCCTCTGAGCAGAGAGTTGAGATGATGAACTCCAGATGACTCTCCTGTGTAATGCAGTGGGAAAGAAGATCTGTTGAGTGGACGTGCCTGTGGATGAGCACATGTGAACGTGATCCTAGTGGCTGAGAACTAGTGAGTGGTTCTACTGTGAGACGCAGTGAGATAGAGATATGGACATCCCTATGGATGTGCCCTTAGTGGTTGAGCACTAGTGGGTGTATGAGATCCCTTGCTATATTGTTCAAGAGTCAGACCTGCTTGTAACCCTAATTGTAATGTAAAGGGTACAGGTCGGCCCCATCTTAATGTAATTGATAATTAATGTAAAAGATAATTAATCTAGTTATTATTAATTATATTGTGAGTTCGAGAGGTCGGTCCTGTTGTGCCAATAGACACTTTTGTTGACAGGTCAAGTCTAATATAAGTAAAGGTAGATTCTCCATTGAGGAATCATATCTTTTGTGTGAGTTTGGAAATTTCAGCAAGTACATCTTCTTGGGAAAAGTGCGCACCTCTCTTGGGTGCTAGTCTTCTAGGGTTTGCAAGCACCCTCTTGTGTGCTAGGTTTTCTTGGTAGTGAAGGTCTTTCTCTTGAAGAATATAGCAAAGGATTTGGTTGGGTTTTCTTCCCTTGTTGAGAAGGGTTTCCCAGAATACTTCTTGTGTACTTGTGCATGGTGTTTCTTCTTGTGATCTTGGTTGTTGCAACAAAATTGTTTATGGTTTAAGTTAAATGCTAAAAATGAATGAACTTCATGCTTAAACCTTGCATATTGAAAAATCAACATGGTATCAGAGCATAGGTCTTGAAGAACCCATTGCACAAAACAATTTTCAGCCATCTTCTCTCTCCTGCAGAAATCGTACGACCCTCCTAGGGTTCCCAAAAATTTCGTACGACCTACCCTTTTGGGAGTTTTCAGCACTTGGTACTTGGACGTTTGGGCTAAAAAGAGCATAGGTGTGTACGACCTACTTCAACGCACCTCCAACAAGTCTCAAATTGCAATTATGAGCATTTTGACTTTTTGGCCCTAGGGTTTCGCTAATTTTTGTAGAAAATTTCAGAATTGGGTTTCTGCAAACTCTTTGAAGGAGCTATTCAACTCACCAGTGCTATCTTATCCTTCAAAGGCTTATTGTTGGCAGTCATAAGTCCAACAAAACCTAAAAGTGCTAGCCTAGCCTAGCCGTTAGGTTTTCTAGCCTAGTTGACAAGGGTTTGTGAAGAATCCAAAATTAAAATGAGAAAAATCATGATGGGAGACAAGCTTGATGGCTCAAGCAAACTCAGTTCCAAGAAGACAAGACCTCAAGGAGATGAAGACATCAACATCTCAACACTCTTAGGTATGGTCCCTACCAATGATAATACTTGGTTAATTGACAGTGGTGCCTCCAGGCACATGACCGGTCTTAGAGGTCACTTAACACATTTTTTTGAGAAAGAGACACATCTACATGTTGTCCTTGGAGATGATGCTAGATATAATGTGAGAGAGGTTGGAACTTCTACCTTCCAACTAGATTCAGATATGCAGCTTCAATTAAAAGTACTATATGTACCTGGAATGAAGAGGAACCTTGTCTCTATTTCTGCCTTGGAAGACAAAGGCTTCAAGGTTACTTTCTCAGAAGGAAGAGTTCTTGCATGGCACAAAGACTCATATAAATTTTGCCAAGGTTATTGGTGTCCGAGAAATTAGCTTGCACAGATTAACCATCAAACCAATCCAGGCCCTACTACATGACATTATCAGCTTGAGTGAGCTATGGCATAGAATACTTGCTCACATTCATTATAGAGCTCTCCCAACTCTAGGGAAAATGGTAACAGGTCTACCAAAAATACAGATTTAGCATAAAGGTGTTTGCAAAGGTTGTGTTCTTGGAAAAAATGTTAAAGGATCCTTCTCAAGCAATGATAATAGATCGAAGGAAATCTTGGACTTGATACATTCAGATGTGTGTGGGCCAGTGACTGTTGCATCTCTGAATGGGTACTTATACTATGTACTCTTCATAGATGATCACTCCCAGAAATCTTGGATTTACTTTTTGAAGAACAACGATGGAGTCCTTGCAAAATTTCAAGAATTCAAAGCTCAGGTTGAGAACCAAACTGGAAGAAAAATCAAAGTATTAAGATCGGATAATGGAGGAGAATACACCTTAAAAGATTTCAACAGTTTTTGTATTGAAGCAGGGATCACGAGGGAGTTCACAGTTCCTTACAACCCTCAACAAAATGGGGTTGCAGAAAGGAAAAACAGAACTATCATCGAGGCAACCAAAGCAATGATACATGATCAGAGTCTACCTATGACTCTATGGGCAGAAGCATGTATGCCAACAATGTATGTTCAAAACAAAACTCCTCATTAGATCCTGAAGAACATTACTCCAGAAGAAGCCCTCACCGGAGTGAAGCCTGAGATTGGACAGTTTAGGATATTTGGGTGTCCAATATATTTTCATATACCCAAAGAGAAGAGATCCAAGCTAGAACCTTCAGGGAGAAAGGGTACATTTGTAGGATATAGTGAATCCTCAAAGGCATATCGAATCTACATTCCTGGTCAAAGACAAATTGAAATAAGCAGAGATGTTACCTTTGAAGAAGAAGTAGCTTTCGAAAGATCCAGAGAAGCTCAGATGGAAATTGATAGTGAGACAATGCCTTCTCCCCCTTCAGCAGTTCAGAGGGAGACAAACATCATTCCAGTTGATCCAGTAGCTCCAGTTGATCCAATTGTTCCAGTCGATCCAGTTGGCCCAAGTGACATACCCAGAGATATGACAGTTGGACATAAAAGGCCTGCTTGGGCCCGACAAACTCTACAAGAAGCAGAGGGACATAAAGCCCCTCAAGGAACAACCAGAGAGAGAAAGAGACCAAAGAGATTCTCAAGCTATCTTTCAGCCATTACCCACATCATTGACTCAGAGCCATCTTGTCATGGAGAAGCTTCAGGTGAACAAGTATGGCAAGATGCCATGACTTAAGAATATCAATCTATATTGAAAAATGATGTATGGGACATTGTTCCAAGACCAGAGGGAAAGTCTGTAGTGACTTCCCAATGGATTTATAAAATCAAGCATGTAGCTGATGGAAGCATCGAAAAATACAAAGTGAGATTTGTAGCCAGAGGGTTCTCACAAGTAGAGGGAGTTGACTATGACGAGAATTTTGCTCCAGTAGCTCGATACACCTCCATCTGCTCTATCATTGCACTTCCATGGGTTGGAAGCTACACTAGATGGATGTAAAGACAACCTTTCTCAATGGTGAAATTGAGGAAGAAGTTTATATCGAGAAACCAGAAGGATTCGTTATACACAACGAAATATCTCATGTGTGCAGGTTGAAGAAAGCCCTATATGGTCTAAAGCAAGCACCACGTGCTTGGTATGAGAAAATGGATGGATTTTTGATGAGTTTGGGCTTCAAAAAAGTGTTGCTGATCCAAACTTATATCATCACATTGATGGCAATGAGTGTTTGATTTTGGTCCTATATGTGGACGACCTTTTCCTCACCTGTTTAGAGAGACTCATTGCTTAATGCAAACGAGCATTGACTACTAAATTTGAAATGAAGGATTTGGGCTTGACGCACTACTTCTTGGGACTAGAAGTATGGCAGAGGACAGATGAAATTTTCCTGAGTCAAGGAAAATATATTGTGGAGATATTGAAAAAGTTCGGCATGACAGAATGCAAGTCCATGCCCACTCCAATGGTGATGGATTTGAAGAAGATGAGTGACATTGATTCAGGAGAGGTAGATTCACACTTATACAGACAGTTGATTGGATCACTGATGTATCTGGTTAACACCAGACCAGACATATGCTATGCAGTGAATGTGTTTAGCTAGTTTATGAGCCAACCGAGACAAACACATTGAATAACTGCAAAACATGTATTGAGATACTTACGAGGCACACTTGGTTATGGCCTAAGATATGCCTCCAGTGTAGACTTGAGCCTGGAAGGATATGTCGATGCAGATTGGGCAGGGAGTGCAATGGATAGAAAAAGCACCTCCGGTTGTTGCTTCACTTCAGGGTCTGCCATGGTTTCCTGGTGTAGCAGAAAACAAAGCTCTGTGGCATTGAGCACCGCAGAGGCAGAGTACATTGCATTGAGTGTAGCAGTCCGTGAAGTAGTGTGGCTTCGCAAACTTCTGATTGACTTATTCGATCATGAGATGGATCCTACTACTATTCATTGTGATAACCAGAGCTATGTGAAGCTCTCCGAGAACCCTGTGTTTCATGACAGATCGAAACACATCGAGATAAAGTATCACTATATCAGAGACATGGTGCAGAGGAAGACAGTACATGTGCAGTATCTTCCTACTCATGAACAAATCGCAGATATCTTCACCAAACCACTTGCCAAGACAAAGTTCGAGTATTTCCATGAGAGACTTGGCCTGGTGGAGAATGCCTCCCGAGCTGAGAGGGAGTGTTGATGATTACAACTGTGTGAGACATTCTCTAGGACACAAACCTGAGAGAGAGCCCCTGAGATGGGTGTGTGGTTCCTATCTGAGACAGAGCTGGAACGTAGAGATGGCCTCCTCCTTACAGAGAGTTGAGAAGAACACCAGATGATGCTCCTGTGTAACGCAGTGAGAAAGGAGATTGGCTGAGTTGGACGTGCCTGTGGCTGAGCACAAGGTGAATGTGTGAATTCCCATGAGCTGGGTGCATCGCTATGAGACAAAGATGAAGATAATGTATTAGCCTCCTCTGAGCAGAGAGTTGAGATGATGAACTCCAGATGACTCTCCTGTGTAATGCAGTGGGAAAGAAAATATGTTGAGTGGATGTGCCTGTGGATGAGTACAGGTGAACGTGATCCTAGTGGCTGAGCACTAGTGAGTGTGGTTCTCCTGTGAGACGCAGTGAGATAGAGATATGGACATCCCTATGGATGTGCCCCTAGTGGCTAAGCACTTGTGGGTGTATGAGATCCCTTGCTATATTGTTCAAGAGTCAGACCTACCTGTAACCCTAATTGTAATGTAAAGGGTACAGGTCGGCCCCACCTTAATGTAATTGATAATTAATGTAAAAGATAATTAATGTAAAAGATAATTAATCTAGTTATTATTAATTATATTGTGAGTTAGAGAGGTCGGCCCTGTTGTGCCAATAGACACTTTTGTTGACAGGTCAAGTTTAATATAAGTAAAGGTAGATTCCCCATTGAGGAATCATATCTTTTGTGCGAGTTTGGAAATTTCAGCAAATACATCTTCTTGGGAAAAGTGCGCACCTCTCTTGGGCACTATTCTTGTAGGGTTTGCAAGCACCCTCTTGTGTGCTAGGTTTTCTTGGTAGTGAAGGTATTTCTCTTGAAGAATATAGCAAAGGATTTGGCTGGGTTTTCTTCCCTTGTTGAGAAGGGTTTCCCAGGATACTTCGTGTACTTGTGCATGGTGTTTCTTCTTGTGATCTTGGTTGCTGCAACAAAATTGTTTATGGTTTAAGTCAAATGCTAAAAAGGAATGAACTTCATGCTTAAACCTTGCATATTGAAAAATCAACAGTCCCCAGTGACCTGGGGGTTTTGAGAAGGCTAAGGTTAAAGTTATGGGAAAGTCCCACCCCTCTCACAGGTCACTCAGATTAGAAGTTCCAAGGTTTTATTGAGATGAAGCAAAAGATGAATTAAGTGTGTTGATATTATGGTAGTTGCGGGGGGTATTAAACCTCCACATGTAACCCTGACAAGACTAGAATATTCCGGGAAGCAAGAAGAAACCCTAAAGCATTGAACATAACCCTAGAAAACAAGTCAGCTAAAGAAAATAATTAATATTGAGTTTTCAGCCTCCAGAAAGAGAAGTCAGCCCAGACATCTAAGAAAGAGTAGTATAAATACAGGATGCTAGAGCTCATTTGGACACACACAACTCGCAACTGCAGAAATTTAGTAAGTTCACAAGTCTGGAGAGTAGCTGCAACTGCAGCTACTGCAAATTGTATTTTTGGTTTTAGGCTTGGACTTTCTCTTGGTTATGGTTTGGACTTTCTGCTTGGTACGCTAGCTCTGGAGAGTGATACGCTACCTTGATTGGCTATTAGGCCTAGGGTTTGCTTTCAGAATTATTTTCTGTCAAGGTAAAGGTGCTCGGGGGTGGCTTCGGCCTATGGCTAGGTGACAATATTGCTATATTGTCTATGGTGAAACAAGCACAACTATTTTTCTAACAGGTTATGGGCTCACACTATCTTCAGACAGTCTAACCATTGGAAGATAGATTGGGAGGATTTGCTCAGTTATAGTTGCAGTCAAAGTTTTTGCTAGAGCAACGAAACCCTAACCCTCTTGTTAAGGCACCTTAAATGAAGAGATTGACCTAATTTTTTAATAGCCTAGTGCGCCCTAACCTAGCGCACCTTCTGGTACAGTCAGCAAGCTAAGACGTCAAGTTTGAGTTTTTGGTCAAAGTCAAAGGTTGACCAAGTCAAAGCAGTCATGGCTTCTAACATCAGAGCATGGAAGACAAGGATTGATCTCATCCTTGCCAAGAATAAGGTATTGGATATCGTGAAAGGAAAGATCGTGGAACCAAAGATTGAAGTAGGAAAAGAGAAGGAACCTTAGAACGTTGCAGTTATGGAGAAGTTCAAGGCCAATGACATCAATACTATGAGTATCATAGTGGACTCTGTAAAATACCACCTGATACCCTACATCTCTCATCTTGACTCATCCAAGAAGATGTATGATGCCCTAACTAACCTCTTCTCAGTCAGAAACATTGGACAATTAATGAGTCTGAAAAATGAGCTTCGTGACATGAAAATGAATGATGATGATAGCATAACATCATACCTTGCAAGAATCTCTCAGTTAAGAGATCAACTACAAGATATTGAAGAAGTCATTTCAAAAAAGGAACTGGTAAATATAGTACTCAATGGTCTTCCCAAGACATGGGATGCATTTGCCGCAAGCATGAACACAAGAAAGGAGTATCCCAAAATAAATACGATGATCAAGCTTTCACAGCATAGTTCAAGGATTTCAGAAATAAGAAAGAAGAAACCATATCAAGAAAAGGATATGTCAAAGATACAGTGCTTCAACTGTCGAAAACCATTGTCCTGTGTTAAAGAAAAGGAAGGAAACAGAGGAAGCAACAATTGTCGAAGAAAGGGAACCCTCAAAGAAAGCCAAACAGGATAAAACATACTTCTTCTTCAAAATCAAGGTAACAATATTCTTCATAGTTCTTGTGCATACCATGTTTACATAGTTCTTGTACATATCATGCATATCTATTTCTTAGAAGAAAAGATGGTTAGTGAAACAATACCTATGGAACAATAACAAGATAAGGATTGCTATCACAATGACTACAAGTCAAGCAATACACATGAAAAAGATGAAGTATGTTGACAATCTTTGGTAACAATTCCTGTGGAAGCTATTATATAAGTAACAACTGCCAGATAAGCTGAAATCAAAATCAAACTTGAAGAGACCCAGAAGAAGTCAAAACAAAAAGAAGTCAACAATCAAGAGGAAACTAGAAAAAGACTTGTGACACTTTGCAGAAAGCAATAAGGATGCAGACAAAAGCGTGGACTCTCTTAGATGGAGGGAGTTGATTACATAATTCCAAAAGAAGAGCATGCATTCATGCATGAAGCAAGGATTAGGAGGGAGCTAATCCTAAATGATATGATCCATTCAAGATTATGAAGTATCTTTTCATGTTCCCATTGAAAATAGCAGCCATGATAAGCAACACGTGTTCAGTTTGACTTTAGAAGAAGTGTTCTTCGAAAAGAAGCCTTGAAGTATCCTTGGTTGTCCATCTACATCCATGATCCTATGATGAAAGGAAGAAGTTGGAATCTTTAGGGCATGGAATCTATAGAAGACTCCACGGACCCAAGAGCTAAAGAGAAACATGAGGAAGAACATGAAGATTCCAAGAAAGAAAGAAAAATCCAGAACAACCAATTATTATACCGAGAATCACAAAGACTACCAACTTGATTTAAACCGACTAGAAGCAATCAAGCAGAAGAAATGGACGTTATGATAAAGAATAATGTATGTAAGAAAATGTGAAAATACTTATGAACGAAAGCATTGCGAGATTCAGAAGTTCTTCCAGAAGAAGGGAAAAAGACTATGACAACAACTCGTTCCAGTAAACCAGATATACCTCCTGTAGTATCCATGGATTGGAATTTACATATAAAAGACTGTTCTTCCCAAATAAAGCAACTTGAGAAAGAAGATTATACCATAAATAGACTCATGTATGCAGATATAAGAAGACCTTGTATGGATTCAAACAACTTGATGCATAGTATCTTATATACAGCAGAAGCGTGGTGAAAACCTTCTATGACAGAAATAGTGTATCGCAATGGTTACTCATAAGTTCGGGATGATGGATTGCTAATCCATGACAAACTCTCATGATGACAGAAAACGTGCTACTTGGATATGTTTTAGTTTGAGCTTTGCCACGATGTCATGAGCTAGCTGGAAACATAGGTACTGAATTCAACCATGATATATTGTAATGATCAGAGCTATGTGAAGCCTTTAGAGAAAACCAGTGTTCCATGACAGACCGAAGTACATTGAGATCAAGCATTATATTCTCCGTGATAAAGTCCAGAAGAGAGAAGTGATTCTCCAGTATATCTCCACCGATGAGAAGATAGCAGATATTTTGGTAAAGCCTCTGTCCAAGATGAAAAGTTTGTGTACTTAAGAAACAAGTTGGGGCTCGTGGAAATAACTTTCTTATTGAAAAAGCAAGAGATTACCCCCAGGTTGGGAGGGAGCTCTGATATGTTATTGATTTATGGACAGTCATTTTTCAGTTTGAAAAATGGTCCAGGATGAGCAGTTCCTTTCCAGTTCGGAAAGTGGTTTGAGATTTCTGATGGACAGGCATTTTCCGGCTCGGAAAATTGTCCAGATTGGACAGTCATTTTCATAATGAAAATGGTCCGATAGATAGTTGATGTACCATAGACAACGATTCCCCTTGTGGCCAGTGTGGGGGAATGGTCTAGGACAGTCATTCTTCTTGGCAGTCACTCTAAGTAGTGGCCAAGTAGAATGGTCTGCCTCGCCGGGCAGTCATTCTTTCGAAGTTCACAGTTGTGAGAAGTTTCGAAGAATGGTCCACCTCGTCGGGCAGTCATTCTTTCGAAGTTCACAGTTGTGAGCAGTTTCGAAGAATGGTCCGTTTTGGAGGTTGGTGCAGGACAATCATTTCCATTAGGAAATGGTCCGGACAATCATTCCATAGGGCAGACTCATTCTCTCCAGGTTGCACTATGATTAGTGCTGGAGGAATGGCCCAGTTAGGTGAATGGTCCAGGTTCAACAATCAGGGATATGCTTTCCCTAGGGCAGACTCATTCTCTCCAGGTTGCACTATGATTAGTGTCGGAGGAATGGCCCAGTTAGGTGAATGGTCCAGGCTTAGAAATCAGGGACAATTATTCTTCTATGCTTGAGAAGAATAGTCCAGATAGCCCATGGCTGATGTTTTACCTTCGGAGGGCAAATTCTCTTCCAGATCTCACAGATGTGAGTGGAAGAATGTGTAATGTTCCTAAGCCAAATTTTCTGCTCAGAACACTAACTGTTTGTTGTTGTTATGTTTGTTCATGTGTTTGCAGGTGTATCCGTAAGATGTGCATGGATTATTCAATGTTGATAGACCCATAGATATGAAGCATACAACGATAAACAATACAAGAGATATAAGAACACCAATAGAGAATCACAATTTCAGATCTGACCTTTATTTAGATAGTAAGAAGTCCATGTATACAAGAGAACTGTAGATCTGGGAGAAATCCCCAATAATAACAAAATGGGTTGCTAGTCGATACAATAAGCAGAACAATACAAGATGAATGCCTCCCAAAGGCTGTAAGAGAAGAGATCTAAGCCTCCAAAGGCCACCAGCAAGTAGATCTGACTGAAGATAAAGAACATGATCAATGCACTGCCAAACCTCCCCAACTGGATGAGTTGCGCCCTGCTCTGGATGTTGCCAAACCCTCAAGTTTTGGCCTACCCTCTCCTGAGTCCCGACCTCCAAATCCTCCAAAACTCGCTCAGAATGTAGATCGGGCTGCTAGAAACCTCTGGAATCAATCTCAAGCTGCTCTGAGCAATGTTGCTCCTCCAAATAAACAATCCCTAAACTGGATTGCGCCCTCCCTGGTTTGATTAAGTCAAGAGGGTACGTTTTCCCCTCTAGGAACCTCCAAATGCCACCAAACTCCGTCAGATCATACATCGGGCCACTGCTACCATGATATTGAAGTCTCAAACCAATCTATGAAGATTTGAGCCTCCAAACACTGAAAATCCCTTTCTGTAAAACGCCTTCTTTCTCCTCAATGCGTGCCAAGCTCACAGAAATAAACTGCAAGGATAAACTCCTTTGGAATAGACCAGGAATGATGCCAGGGACCCTCTGAAGAGAAACCAGATGTTACTTTTCCTAGATGCCTCCTGCTTCCTCCAGATCGAACCAAAACCTCCAAGATGGTGCGCCCCCTAGCTGGAAACCCCCCTGGGTTGCGCCCTAACCTGGTAAATGCCTGTGGAACCAACCTGCAACACTGTAGAATGGTGTGGGAGGATTATTTCACCTATGAGACCAAGCCTGGATCAAGGAAGGTGGGATCTTTCACCACCGAGTTGATCTCTAGGGTTTTAGACCCAAAACCCTCAAAATTGATTGTGCTCAAGATCTCCAATGCAAATAAGATAATAATCCAGAATGAATAAGGAGTGTGCCCTGCCCTTTCCTTTATAGCTCCAATCTATTCCTCCATTGAGTTAGTTTTACCCTTAGGGTTAACTCTTAAGCTAACTCATCCTTTCTATTTCTTCGTTGAGTTACCCTTTTTCCACAAAATCAACTTAACTTTAGAATATCATGATTCGTGGTTGACTTTGTCCCCAATATACATGAGACTATGGTCTAGTGGGGAAAGCTAGACCACTGAGTCTCTCCAACCCTCTTCATTAAGAGGTGGGGGACATTACAGTCTCCCCTGCTAGAAATTGCTTGCCCACAAGCAATTCTGAACCTGTCTCCTGGATCAATTGCTCTCCTTCCCACGTGGCATCCTCCACAGGTAGGTTCTTCCACTAAACCAAATATTATCTGATGCTTCTTTTCCTTAGCTTCCTCTCCCTGACTTCCAGTATCACCTCTGGTATCAACACCCACTGTCCTTCTTCATCCATGGGTGGCAATTCCTCGATATGAGTGCTGTGCTTGCCGATGTCTCTCTTCAAACACGAAACATGAAAGACATTATGTATTTTTGTGCCCTGTGGTAGATCCAACTCATAAGCTACGACCCCTACCCTCCTGCTGACTCTGTATGGACCAAAGAAATGGGACTTGAGTTTTTTTGCACTTCTCTTGATTGGTGCCTGTCGGTATGGTTGGAGTCTCAAATAAACCAAGTCTCCGACCTCAAAGGTGCGCTCAACTCTGTGCTTGTCTGCCTGTGCCTTCTTTTGATTTTGTGCCCTCTGTAGGTGATCCTTCAATTCCCCGAGGATGTCCTGACTCTGCTGAATCCATTCCTGAACCATGGGAGCCCTGTTGTCACCGAAAGCAATCTGTACAAAGGAGAGAGGGTCATACTGTATAAGGCCCTGAATGGAGGCATACCAATGGACATATGATGAGTGGTGTTGTAATAGTATTCCCCCAAGTGAAGCCATTTGACCCATGCCTTCTGTTGTCCTGCCACATAGTTTCTAAGGTAACCTTCAACCCATTTGTTGACTATCTCTGTCTGACCATCCGTCTGCGAGTGATAACTGGTACTAGGTGTCAAGGTCGTACCTACTAGTCTGAAGAGATCCTGCCAAAAAGTGCTCATGAACCCATGGTTTTGGGCAACCCATGCAATCTGAAAACTTCCCTGAAGAATAGGTCCGCAACCTGTGATGCACTGAAATCTGTGGCAATGGCAAAAAAGTGTTCAAACTTCGTCAACCTGTCCACTACTACGAAAATGCAGTCCTTGCCCTGTACCTTGGGCAACCCTGTGATGAAATCCATGGATATGCTCTCCCACTTTTGCTCCGGAATGGGAAGTGGCTGTAGTAGTCCTACTGGGTGAGTGTGTTCATCTTTGTTGGCTTGGCAAGTGCTGCACCCCTTGATGTGGTTCATCACATCTTCTCTTAGACCCTTCCAAGCAAACATCTCCCGTACCTGTCTGTATGTCTTGACGATCCCTTGGTGCCCTGCTACTGGTGAATCATGGCATGCCTGTAACACCTTGGCCTTGAAGGCTGATTCGGGAACCAAGAAAATTCGGCCCTTGTAGTAAATGATGTCATCCGTAATCTTGAAATTGTCATCTATCACCTGCCCATCCATTACTTCACAAGCAAACTTGTTCTTCGAATACTCCACCAAGATGTGGGCCTTCCAATCTACTGAAATTTCGGTCATGACATAAACTGATGGTCTCCTGGACAAAGCGTCTGTTACCACGTTATTCTTCCCTTTCACAAATTCTATGTCGAAGTTGTAGTCCTCTATCTTGCTCATCCACTTCTGTTGCCTTTCATTCAAGTCCTTCTGGTCCAGGAAGTACTTGAGGCTGTTGTGATCTGTCCTCACAACAAATTTTGCTCCAACTAAATACTGCCTGAACTTAGCCAATGCATGCATGATGACTAGCATTTTTTTTTCATAAATGGTGTAGAGGAGCTCAAGACCTCTCAACTTTCGACTTTCATAGACAATTGGGTGCCTGTTTTGCATAAGTACGGCTCCAATGCCTACCCCTGATGCATCACACTCTACTGTGAAGTGTTGTGTGAAATCTGGAAGTGCCAACACCGAGCATGTACTCATTACTTTCTTCATTTTTTCAAAGGTGGCTTGTGCTTCCGGGTTCCATTTGAAGGCCCCTTTCTTAGTCAAATCGGTCAAAGGTGCACAAAGTTGAGAAAAGCCTTTGACAAACCTCCTGTAATAGCAACAGATGTCCAAAAAACCCTTCAACTCAGTGAGTGTCTTTGATGTGGGCCAGTGGATGAGGGCTTGTATCTTTTCCTGATGTACCTGTACCCCCTTTACTCCGATAATGTGTCCTATGTAAAGGACCTCTGCCATCCCAAATTCACATTTAGACTCCTTTGCATATAAGGATTGCTCCTCCATGATAGTCAGAATCTGTTCCACATGTTGAAGGTGCTCCTCCCAAGTCTTGTTGTAGATCAATAAATCATCAAAGAAGACTAATAAGAACTTCCTTAGCTGCTTGTTGAACAAATGATTCATGCACGATTGGAAAGTGGCTGGTGCATTAGTCAACCCAAAAGGCATGACTAGAAACTCATAATGTCTGTAGTGACACTGGAAAGCAGTCTTGGAAATGTCTTGCTCCCTCATTTTAATCTGATGATAGCCGGAGCGCAAGTCAATCTTAGTGAAATAAATTGCCCCATGGAGCTCATCCAGTAGCTCATCAATCCGTGGGATGGAATATCTGTTTTTGATGGTCTTCTTGTTTAGGGCCTTGTCGTCAATGCACATGCGCGTTGTTCCATCTTTCTTCTTCACTAGCACTACTGAAGATGCAAAGGGATTGGAGCTCGGCCTGATGTGACCCATATTTAACAATTCCTTGATTTCCTTTTCAATTTTTTCCTTGTACTTCTTGGGGTGCTTGTAAGGAGTGGTGATGACAGGTTTCACACCCTCCTCTAACTCTATGATGTGCTTAAAACCCCTATCTGGTGGTGCTCCTGGTGGTAGAGGCTCAAAAACCTTGTTGTTCCTATCCATTGTCTTCTTGATCTCTAGTGCATAGTGTGTTTCCCCCTTTTTGTCCACTCTGACTGAAATTCTGCATTCTGCTGCATAAACAATGTCTTCTCTCCAGAAGATGGCCTCCATGCGCTTTGTTGTCACCACCCTTGGTGTGTTGCATGTCATACCCCTGAGAACCACCTTCTTCCCTGTTTCTTCTGGGAAAGACATTTCCATGGTTTTGTAGTTTGTGGTGATTGGCCCTAATGTACTAAGCCACTGTATTCCTAGGATGATGTTGGTGTCTGGAAGATTCATCACATAGAAATCTTGTGCCAACTCATGCCTGCCCAAGGTGAGTTTCATCCATGGGATGTACCTATGACAAGGCATGGTACGTCCACCTGCTACCTCCACACGAAATCCCTCAAATTCTGCTGTCGGTATGTGCCTTCTTTGCAGTAATGCCGAGTTAATGAAGTTGTGTGAGGCACCTCCATCAATGAGGACTGAAAACTTCTACATCTGTAGCACCCCTCTCATCCTGAAGGTGTTGAATTTTGGTACCCCGTTGATGGATGCAATGGTTACCTTCTCATCTGTTGTAGGGCCGTGACCCATGTGCTTATGAGTCTCTAAGCACAAAGGGGGAAGACTATTACCCTTGTACTTTACTTTATGATTCTAATTTCACTTTGACTTAGGAGATTTAAGTCAAAAGTGAAATATGTCACTTAAGCATTAAAGTGACAATTAATTCACAATGTGGGTGAATTAATAGACATAAAGCAACTAAGGAAAGTGTAAATGTGTTGAACCTGCACAAAATAGATCTAGCTAAACAATAATACACACATTTGCAGAGAGAATTGGAGAAAGAAGAAGAAGGAGAGAAAGAATAGAAAGAATTCTCATTAGCCGTTCTGAATAATGAATAATTTACACAAGATATACTCTGGAGTCTGTATAACTCAATGAGTTCGACTTGAGGTGAACCAATGCGCCATAGTGGTGGTCTAGAGTGATCTAGACACACACCAACAGTTAAGGGAGTGAACTTCCACCTATTCTAGTCTCTCAGGAAGTTACAGGAGTGAACTTGCACCTAGTTGAGTTAACTAGTCAACTAGTCTTCAGTTAACTGATTGAATAGTGAGTAGTGAGGAATTAACTCAGGGAATCAAGGCTAATGCGTCACTCTGGTGATGATACCAAGGCAAGGTCTAATTATCATGGTGATGATCCCAATGCAACATTTAAACTCAACTTAACTAGTCAAACTGAAGTGTCAATTGAAAGAGAATATTCTCTCGGTGGAATATTCTCCCCTAAAATATAAGAGACTAGATAATGACTAATTATGACTAATAAACAAGAAATAACCTTAGGAAAAATAAATCCTAGGTGTGTGTGAAGTAACTCCAACACCCCCCTGAACATCACTATGGTGAAAATAAAGATTGGGTCCCGGCAACGAGGCCATGTTAGGTACCCAATGTTAATGTTTTATGCCATTATTATAGTTCTTTGCATTTCAATAGATAAGAGCATCATAAGAACAAGATCACTGAGAAATACACATTCACAAGAGACACAACATTTATCCCGGGAAACCCTCTAGGGGAAGAAAACCCAGCAAAAACTTCCTTATCACAAATAGCTTATACAATGTTCAAGAGATAACTCAAACCAATATAGATAGTCCTCCCTAAGAGATGCGCCACTCTTCTTCTCCTCTCTCCAACTGGTAAGTGCAGCTTGCCTCATAAGATAATGAGCAAGTGAGTGTGTGTTTGAAGTGAGGCGCTAGCCTCTTATTTATACAAGACTGGCATGTGTGAAAGGTCACAACTGGCAGGGCTGACATCTCACTCTGGGTGGGTAAACCCACCTTTATTTAATTCTGGGTCTTCCATAATAACTGTTGGGGCCGACTTCTTATTCTGTCCTTTGTAATTGTCCGATGACCAATCCGCAAAAGGGGATTTGGTCGTTATACAATTACTGACATAATTAATCCACAATGGGGATTAATCTAATAATAATAATAATAATAATGACATGATTAATCCACAATGGGGATTTAATCCAATGAATAAAATATCAATAATAAGAATGCTCTTCGCAGTTACATTATTTCAACACCCAAGTACAAAAGATACACTGAAAATAAAGTGAAGAAAGAGGGAAAATCTCATGGGAGAACCCCCCCCTCAAGGTACAATGTATGTAAAAAGAAGAACTACAGTTGCTAGGAAATTGTGTCCTTCACTCCAAGATGACTTCGCAGAGAATGGAACTTCTGCTCAGTGAAGGTCTTGGTGAAGATGTCTGTCGTCTGTTCTGCTGAAGGACAAAACTGTAAGTCGATGATCCTCTCGTGTACTAAGTCCTGGATGTAGTGCATGTAGATCTCGATGTGCTTCGTCCGCTGCCTCTGAACTGGATCTCTGCAGAACTTCAGAGTGCTTTGGTTGTCACACCAGATGACAATCGGCCAATGAAACTGAATGCCCAACTCAATGAGAAAATGTTGTAGCCACATAGCTTGAATGGTTATGTTAACTACCCCTCTGTACTCTGCCTCAGCTGAAGATAGAGCAATGGCAGCTTGCTTCTTGCTCGACCAATAGATAGGCACGGAACCAAGACTGAGTGAGTAACCAGATGTGGACTTGCGATCAATGTTATCGCCAACCCAGTCGGAATCAGTAAACCCAATGAGATCTAATGTAGAGTCTGCTGCATAATGAATCCCAAAGGTGACGGTGCCCTGTACGTATCGAAGGATACGCTTTGCAGCTTTCCAATGTAGCTCATGCGGCTCCTGCATGAACCTGGAAACTGTGCCAACTGCATATGAGAGGTCTGGTCTGGAGTGTGTGAGATACAAAAAGCTCCCCACTAGCTGTCTGTACAGTGTGCTGTCAACCAGTGGAGTCTCCCCGCCATCCTCAAGTTTGACTCCTGATAGGAAAGGAGTTGGAGCAAACTTGCAGTCTGTCATGTGAAATCTCTCAAGGAGATCTCGTGCATACTTGGCTTCAGACAGTTTGATACCTGATGAATCCTGACTGATCTCAAGTCCAAGGAAGAAGTGTAGCGGACCCATGTCCGTCATCAAAAACCTGTCATGAAGAATCCTCTTGACTGCAGCAATCGCTAAAGTCGAGCAACCGGTGATCAGCAAATCATCGACATACAGAACTAAAAGTAGAAGTGAATCAGCCGTCCTGAGCATGTATACATTCGGGTCTGATTTACAACGTACAAAGTTCTATGA
>ML809379.1:0-14258 GCA_009831015.1 Picea engelmannii
TCTCACATCAACAGCAACTATTCATCTCTGTTCCAGCGCATTATATAGATTCACCACATGCAGAAGTTTTCCATGCGTTTCTCTACTCCAACTACAGTTTCCCTTTCTTTCATTCTTTCTTCTGCTTTTGCATGCTATCATTCCCCTTGATTTTCTGAACTGACTCTTTGCATGCCTCCTCTACACATGCCACATCATGCAAACGCTGTCTTAACTGTCAGTCTAATTTTAGACTAAAGTCTTTCTGCTTTTCTTAACTCCAACTGCAGTTTCCTTTTTCGTTTATTCGTTCTTCTGCTTTTCATGTGCCAGCATTCTCCCTGATGTTCTGAACTGGCTCTTTACTCTGCCTCCTCTACGCATGCCACCTCATGTAACTCTGTGTTCCAGCATCTGTGTTTCAGCAACTGTGATCCTGCATTTGTGTTTCAGCATCTACGTCTCAGCCTTTGTGATTCAGCACTTGTGTTTCAGCATCTACGTTTCAGCATCTGTGATTCAGCATTCGTGTTCCAGCTTCTGTGTCATTCGTGTTTTCAGCATCTTTAGCTTCTATGTTCCAGTATCTCTTGTGCGTGTTGTCAACCTTGACTGCTTCATAACCGATTGCCATCAATGACAATCCTTGACCGTCTTCGACATCTCCTGAGTTGCAGCGTCTGTGTTCGCATTTTGTGTTGCAGCATCTGTGTTCGTGTTTCAGTAACTGTGTGCCAGCATCTGCAATTTTGTTTCGGCTTCTATGTTCTAACACTTGTGCATGCTCCATAACCAACCGATTGTCATTATTGACAACCTTAACCATCTGCGTTAGCTTCTGTGTTCCAGCTCCATTTTAGCACTGTGTTTCAGCGTCTGTGTTTGCATTTGTGTTGCAGCATTTGTGTTGCAGCATCTTTGTTTCAGCTTCTGTGTTCGTGCCTCTGTTCTCCATAAACAATCGATTGTCATCAATGACAACCTTGACCATCTGCGTCATCTCTGTTGTAGCCATATTTCCAACACAACACTCTAAGAAGATTACTCTCTAGTACCTAGGTAATCAGGTAGTACAATTAAGGGTACATTCGAGCCTCCTTTGTTGGTGCTCTAAGATATTGGGACAAGTACTACTATTGGACCCTACATGTATATCAAAGAGATATATAACATCACACTTCCTTGCCTATAGGACCCTAAAAACCCTGCTCCCCACTGCTAGTCCATGAAATTCCTACATAAAATGCAACATTAAGAATTTGATAATTTTTTCAATACAATAATATTCAATCAAGAGTCCTACCTGCACCCTTATTTGAGACTTCTCTCAATAGAATCCTTATGGTGAGATAACCATTGTGGTACCACTCTCTAGTAAGTCATTTTAGTGGACCTACTCACCCCACTACCAGGAAATTATCTCGACAAGCCCCAAACCTAGTGTTGATTGCCTTGATAACAACATTCAATCACTTTTTTCTTATGGACCCACATATCTATGGCTACTGAAGGCATATACATATCAAATAAAATATCCTCTTTGGAAACTCTATGTGATGAGTTGCAACACAAAATAGACCACAACCACTCCTCTACTCTGAAAAATATTGATGCCATCCATGACAATCTTGTCCACCTAGATTCATGCCCAAACTAACTGTCCAAACTTGTGGCAATGTAAACCTGGATCCTTGCTTCACAATCCATGAAGTATCAATGGCAAGACTAGACATCCCAAAAGGAAGGAGTTAAATTATCCAATGTGACTGGGCCTCAATCTACCCCACTTATTTGTGATCCCGTGACTCAAATGCGGCATAGTCTTTATAAAGTGCATCTCAACAAATTTGATGGATCAAACCCCACGGGCTAGGTCACTCAAATGGAACATTATTTTTCCCTACATGGAATCACCACTGAATTAATGAAATTTCATGTGGAAGTCTTATATTTATATCCTAAACATTGGAAATTATAGCAATGTCATAAGAATTCCCACGAGGGTTATATTTCTTGGACACAATTTGTCTTAGACCTTTATGAACGCTTTGAAATAGATACTCATTATTTTGGATTACTGACAAAGCTTAAACAATCTACTATAGTTGAATATTTCACCTCCACTTTTGAGAAACTAACCATCTACACCAAAGGCATGTCTAATACCTTTTTTAGAGAATGTTTTTTCAGTGTTTTGAAAGAATAGATATGTGCACAAGTTTTAATGGCTCATCCTACTACTTGGTTGGAAGCCTCTCAAAGAGCCCAGGAAGCCCAAAAGGTGGTCAATGATCAAATTAAAAAGATTCCATTTATTCCCTATCCCATCCCACTATTTCCCTCCCTACCAATCCCTTTATGTCCCCTCCACCCCTCAATATCCACAAGTTAACCCATGATGAAATTACGAAACGCCAACTTAAAGGTATCTACTACAAATGTGATGTGAAATATTTTCCTCGGCATAAATGTAAGAAGAAAAAACTCTTTATGACCATTTTGGAGGACATTTAAAATGATGAAGTTGAAGATATACCTCTAAATACTCTTCCTCCACATGTTGAACATTTTCACCCATCTTCTCTATGGGATGTGGAACCATGTATCTCCTTCCATGCCTTGATTGGTATTTCTACTCCCCAAACCCTCAAATTGATTAGCTACATCAAAAATTGCAAATTCATTGTCTTAATTTATTGTGGTAGCACCCATAACTTCATTTATCGATGTTTATCCCAATAAACACACTACTACATCCATGTTGGAAAAAGATTCCAAATCATGATTGCTAATGAAGGCTCCATGAAATGTAGTGGTTGTTGTGAAAATGGGTGGTTGTGGCATTGTCTTGGGTGTTGAATGGTTATGTACATTAGGTCCCATCACCATGGATTTCCATGATTTATACATGAGTTTCTAGTAGGAGGGGCATTGTTACACTTTCCTAAGAATCACAACATGTTATCCACAGATAACCAGCTCCCACCATATGGAAAGCTTCTTAAAAAACGGAGTTCAAGAATTTGTGGCTCAATTCCATGGAATTCAATAATTTGAGACCCCTTAACTGATTCATCCTCATGCAGTGATCTATAAATTGTCGTGGATATTCCACTAGAATAGTTCATCACAACAGATCTTGTATTATGTTGAAATATTTTATTATGCACGTTTATTTCCTTAGATCTCAAATTTAGTATCATTGGCTTATTACACTATGAAAATAACTAAAATTAAAAAATGAAAGAACAAGTAAATAAACACACCGTCCACACAAATGAACACAAGATGTATCCCAGGAAACCCGAAATGGGAAAAAACCCAACTAGAAGGTGAGGCTTATGATCTTCTCTCACTTCTTCAATTATGAAGTGAAAATACAAAGAAATAGGCACTCACTATGGAGTTTCCTATGACAATGTGGCCTCAATGGATACTATAGAATCTTCTTCCTTCTCTGTCATGCTCTCAAATCTCACTCCTATTGTCTCTAATCAACCATGGAACAAGTAAAATGCTAAATAATGGAACCCATTTCTCCTCCTAGCGACCCAGTATTTAACATAACGTGATAATGTTAGGGACCTAAACTCCCTAACCCCTCATGTAGGTAGAATAATATATTTTCCATGTAATAAAGGTCGATATTAATAAATAAGTCCTAGTTAATAATGTGAACAGGTCTAATGGAAGAAGACTTAATAGAAGCTTCCTCTTCTAGAAAGATCTCCTTCTAGATTGTTCTTTTGAATATAGATTTAGTATAAATAGGAGTAGAAGGCATGAGAAAGATTTGTCTTGAGAATTATTGTAATATAGTGCTTCTCTACTAGAGGTTGCCCCCTCGAAGAGGCAAGTGAACATTGTTTTCTATCAATAAAGGTATCATCTTTGGTGTTTTGGTTCTCTGCATTTTGTTGTTTCGTTGGTACTTGCTTCAGTATTTCTATTTTCTGCTTATTATAATAGATCTGGGACCTAACAAATAGTTTCCTAGGGTTAGGGGTTTTGCATGAAACAACCCTCAATTAGTGTTAGGTTTTAAAACTTCTAGAATAGTTTTGAAATTCCACACATGGATATCCCCACATGTGTGAGTAATGGGGGTTGACATGGAATCTACTCTATACCATGGTGGTCAACAAGGTAGATTAACTTGTGGGAGGCATAAATTTTGCATGCAAACTTCAATTGAGATGATTTTCACACCATTGGAAAATGTTAGATATTATGATCCTAAAGTACTTAGTATAATATTATTTTATTATACTTAGGCTTTTCTAGAATGTATTTAGTTAAATTAGATAATGATTCTAGATTAAATGGACACTTGTCATACTCAAGTGATTATGTGATAAGATGTCCATACCAATATTTAGCTTAGAATTAGTTTTGATGTGAGTGTAAAATGTTGGATATTGTAAGCTCTCCCATTTATTGTGTAATTATTTTCCTTCTTTAATCAAATTTGTGTGTCTTATGACACTTCTTCTCTCTTCAATTGGCATCAGAGTATGGTGATGTGATTTTGGTAAAGAGGAGATTCCAAGCTAAGAATTCTTTGGAAAACTTCATTGTCGCATCGATCATCATTTGATTGGTATGCAAATTGTTTGGTTTTATGAAGGACAAGAAATTTTTATGCAAATACTAACTGCAACACTTTGTATGTTCCTGTAGCATACCTCACACCATTCATTTTATTTTCACATAGAAATAGTTGTATTAATGGAACTACGTTCAGATCTATATGATTGGTGAGTTGTTTGTGCTATCAATCAATATTGAGTATAAGAAATTTCGATCAGAGTCTGAATGTAACGAGATCGTGAAATTCCAAAACGAATGCAGTGAAAGGATAAGTTCGAGAAAGTCTGGTGCGATGGAATAGCAGATCAAAGGTTAACATGAAAAAGAGAGAAAGAAGAATACATGGAAATGTTGGAATAATGAACACATCAGATCGATTTCAATTGATTATATAAATGCTATACAATTGACAGTTTTATGGTTCAAAAATAGGAGTAACTGTAAACCGTTTCACTAACTAATTTCTTTAATGAGATTACAATTCCTGACACTCCCTCTTAATCTCAAGGATTACATTATTAAACTTTGACGTTGAAATTGAAAAACATATCTTCCCAAAGGTTTAGTGAAGATATCATCTAGCTAAGCTTTAGAACCACTAAATTTGAGGAAAATGTCACTATTTTTTACGAGTCATGAATGAAGTGAAATCGAGTATCAATGTGTTTTCTTTTCTGATGAAACACATTATTCTTCGACAAGGAAATGGCAGAGTTATTGTCACAAAAAATTGAAATAGGTTATTTTGTCGTATATCCAAAATCCATCAAAAGCCTTGTAAGCCAAACTGCATGGCATGTTGTTATTGTTGCCTCTACATATTCCGCTTCTGCAAAAGAGATAGAAAATATGGGTTGCTTCTTATATGCACATGAAATCAAATTCTTTCCAAAAAGAAAAGCATATCCCGAAGTTTTTTTTGTGTCATCAATACTTCGTGCAAAATCATTGTCGGTATAACTTGTAAGCATATTGTCTGTTGAAGCTGTGTACCACAAACCATAAGTGGTTGTACCTGCAATGCATCTTAATATCCTCTTACCAAATTTCCAATGAGAATCCTTAGGAGATTTAATAAACCTGGAAATGTAACTTGTTGCATATGTTATGTCAGTTCTTGTAGCAGTAAGATACATAAGACTACCAACAAGTTGTTTATACAATGTGAAAATTATTAGTGATCCCAAATCTTCCTTGCTTAATTTAGTGCCAAGAGAAATAGGAGTGTCAGCAGACTTACACTTTTCCATCTTAAACTTTTTCAAAACTTCGGCAGCATATTTATGTTGACTAATAAATATACCATGATCAGATTCTTCTACTTCAATGCCTAAGAAATACTTCATTAATCCAAGATCTGTCATTTCAAACTCATTTTTCATGGTTGATCTAAATGCATCTAACATCATGTTTCCTATGTAGATCATGTCGTCAACATAAAGACATAGGATGAGAATAGTACCTTGTTGATTTACCTTGATATACAAAGTAGGCTCATTTTTTCTCCTACTGAAACCATCCTTGAGTAATAATGATCAATTCTATTATACCAAGTTCGCAGAGCTTGCTTCAAACCATACACGACTTTCTTTAATTTGTACACTTGATGCTCTTGTGTTTTAACTTCAAATCCAGGTGGTTGATGGACATACACTTCTTCATTTAACACTCCATTCAAGAAATCGGACTTGACATCCATTTGATAAATAGGCCACTTGTTTTTTACTTCAATGGGCAAAACAAATCAAACAGTATCTAATTTTGCTACAGGTGTGAAAGTTTCACCATAATCAATGTCAGGTTGTTTTGAAAAACCTTTGGCAACTAACCTTGCTTTGTGTTTCTCAATCTCACCTTTTTCATCCAGTTTAGTTTTATAATCCCATTTGACACTTATGACATTTTTATCTGCAGGTAGATCAACTAAATCCCATGTATTGTTTCTTTCAATATCTTCTATATCATTATTCATTGCATCTACCCATTCTTTTTTATTTGAATCTTCATCAAAACAAGTAGGTTGAGATTAGAAAAATACAAACTGTACTACATTATCATCTTGGTCATATATATCATGCAAACTTCTCATTCTTTGATGATTATGGTCAGAATTTGAATCACTATGAGATGAAGAATCATTATGAGATGAAGAACTACTTTCATTTTGAACTTGCAATCTTGGAAGGCGTGTTATCGATTCTTGATGTTCATCTAACTTTGTAGGTGCTTGATGTTCATCTAACTCAAGAGAAGGATTGTGAGAAGTATTGTTTTCCATTTCATCCCATGATTTATCTTCCATAAATTTAACATCTCTACTTACTAGAAATTTCTTAGTAACATTATTATATAATCTGTATGCTTTCAACTATTCACCATAGCCAATAAAAATGTACTTCTCACTTCTATAATCAAGCTTATTTCTTATCTCTTCAGGAACATGAGATAAAGCAACACAAACAAAAATTTTGAAATGAGAAACATTTACCTTAGATCCACTCCATTTTTCTTCAGGTACTTTACCTTGAAAACTGAAAGTTGGTGATCTATTAAGTATGTAAACTGAACATGCAACTGCTTCATCCCAGTAATATTTGGACAATTTTCTTGCTATAAGTAAACTCCTGGCCATGTTCATGATGGTGTGATTCTTTCTTTCTGCCACTCCATTTTGTTGTGGAGTATATCCGGTAGTTGTTTACTTTTTAATACCATGATGTTTACAAAAATCAACAAACTCTCTTGAGTCATGTTCACCTCCTCCATCAGATCTCAAAACTTTGACAAATTGGCCACTTTTTTTCTCTGCATCAGCCTTGAATTCTTTGAATTGAGTGAAATTCTCACATTTGTGTTTGAGAAAATAAACCAAACTTTCCTACTAAAATCATCAATAAATGTCAGAAAATAAAAACTTCCACCAATCCACTGATTTTGCATAGGCCCACATAAATCTGTGTGAACTAACTCTAAGCACTCTTTAGCTCTATAAGAGGATGATGTAAAACTATCTCGTTGGTGTTGTCCTACTATGCAACTTTCACAAGAAGGAATCTAATTAATCGAAGAAGGCAATCCTTTCACCATAGATTGTCTTTGTAACAAACTCATAATTTTGACTGGTAAATGACCATAATGATAATGCCATAACTCAGTTTCATTCACATTAGAAATGTTACATGCATACATCTTCCCACTTCTCATTTCTAAGGGAAACAATTTGTTCTTTATCATAGGGACTTTTGCAACAAGTCTTTTAGTTTGATTAAGAATTGTGCAAGTGTTGTTGTGGAAAGTGACATCATAACCATGCGCCAAGTCAAATTTTAGGCATTACTAATAATGTAATCCTCGAGATTAAGAGGGAGTGTTAGGAATTGTAATCTCGTTAAAGAAATTAGTTAGTGAAACGGTTTACATTTACTCTCATTTTTTAACCATAAAACTGTCAATTGTATAGTATTTATACAATCAATTGAAATCGATATGATGCATTCATTATTCCAACATTTCCATGTATTATTCTTTCTCTCTTTTTCATGGTATCAGATCGATAGGTTGGGAGAAGGAGAGACTGTTGTTTTGTGCGACTCTCTTCTACAGAGAAAAATACCTCAGAACGTTGTGGAAGATACTAGGCTCTGTGTGCTCCAAATTCCCTTTAAAAGCCCAAAGTGATTCAAAAGGGTTCCCCACCAAGAAAGCGGTATGGTGACCTAACCAAGAAAGGGGTATGGTAACCTAAGAGAGAAAGGGCTGAAAGGAATATGAAGTTCTCATTATTATTATTTAGAAGGATTAGATAATACAGAATTAGAAGGACACTCAACCACCTTCGGCTACAGCTTGTGCTTTCACTATGCCTTTACACTGCCTATGCAAACTTTGATTGCATGTTAGCCGCCATCCAGTTTGAAGAAGTCGCCCACCAGTTTGAAGAAGTGCCACAGAGTTTCCACCGGTTTGGAGAACAGTTTCCTGCTAGTTTGACCAAGTGTCATAGAGTTGTCACTAGTTTGGAGAAGAGCCACTACAGAATTGGAAGAGGGCGTTGGCTGAGAATTATAGGCTTGGAATTCCCTTTTATTTACAATAACCCCATTATATTTTTATTTACTCTCGATTTTGTTGAAGATTATTTATAAAATTTGGAGTTTATTTAAAGTTTCATTGAAATTTGGGAGTTATATCAATTATTTTAAAAAAAATTGTGGTTGATATGTTGGAATTAAAAAAATGTCTAGTTCTTGGTCAATTCAAGCACCAACTTTAGTTGGTTCCAATTATGATTTTTAGAGTGAGAAGGTGAAATCCATTTTGCAAGGTCATGGATGTTGGGATTGTGTTGAAATAGGGTTCATAGAACCTGATGCAAATGTTGTTGCAGTTATGACTGTTGTTCAAAGAAAAACATTAGAAGAACTTTAGCAAAAAGAAGGAAAATCCAAATCATATATTTTTGTTTTTTTAGATGATTCTATATTTCCTAAAATTATTGGTGTCAATACTGCTAAAGAAACATGGGATGTTCTTAAGTTAGCTTATAATGGAAATGATAAAGTGAAAACTGTGAGACTTCAAACCCTTAGAACTCAATTTGAAACCCTCAAGATGAGTAAATTAGAAAGTGTTGATTAGTTTATGACTAAAATTTGGGTATTATGAATCGACTTAGGATTAATGGCGAAAAAGAACTCACAGACCAAAGAGTTTTTGAAAAAGTTCTTAGAAGTTTACCTAAGAAATTTGAAATGGTAGTTACTGATCTTCTTGAGTCGAAATATCTAACTAAATTTTCTATAGAATAACTGACTAGTTCGTTGTTATCTCATGAAGCAAGGATGAACTTGGATCTTGGTACTTTAGAACATGCATTTCAAACTAAGGTGTCCATGGACAGAGGCAGAGGCAAATTTTTTCATGGATGTGGTCGAGAAATTGGTAGAGGACATTCTCAAACAAGTGATAAACCTAAACAAATGAAAGACAAGTCAGAGCAGTCAAGATCGTCTTCACAAGATCGTGGCCAGAGATGGACAAATAAATCAGAAATTCAATGTCGTTATTGTAAAAACTTAGGTCACCATATATCTGAATGTCGTAAGTTTCAGTATAGAAATGGAGCTAATGTCACAGAAAATGAAACATCTGATACTTTGTTTCTTTCATGTCAAGTATCTCATCAAATTCTTGACAAGAATGTTTGGTTGCTAGATAGTGGCTGTAGCAATCATATGACTAGTCACAATGATTTACTTTCTAATCTTGATACATCTCTTATTATTACTACAATTAGTTTGGGTGACGATCATTCAGTCAAAGCTTCAGGAAAAGGTGTTGTGCCAATTTTAACAAAGCAGGGTGAAGTGAAAAATATTCTTGATGTTTACTATGTACCAAATATCAAACACAATTTGTTGAGTGTAGGGAAATTAATGGTGCATGATTATGATGTCACTTTCCACAACAACACTTGCACAATTCTTAATCAAACTAAAAGACTTGTTGCAAAAGTCCCTATGACAAAGAACATATTGTTTCCCTTAGAAATGAGAAGTGGGAAGATGTATGCATGTAACATTATGTTTCCCTTAGAAATGAGAAGTGGGAAGATGTATGCATGTAACATTTCTAATGTGAATGAACCTAAGTTAGGGAATTATCGTTATGGTCATGAAAAAGAGATGTATCATGATTAGAAAGTAAATCATTGTGACCATTCATATGATTGAGGAATAGAAGATCAAAGGTTAATATTGTTTACAAGTTACAACATATTCATGTGAAAAGGTGTGTGATCGACAGGAAATCCAAACAATCCCTCGCGTCGAAGGAAATGTTGACAAGAGACAGAACAGAGTCGAGATTGAAACTGGAGCGAAGGTATCAAGCCTTACACAGTCGATACATAACACAAACCTTTATGTTCAGCTTTGAAAAATCTACCTCTGTGTATTTCATTTGACACAAAAGTATTCAAAGAATATATGTAATCAATGCAAATATTTTTCTGGTCAAAGTCTACAATCTGCATTATCCTTCCAACGATCAGTCACCATTGTTAAAAACAGTGATCCAATCATTCAACAATGATCCACCCAACCGATTTGGTGATCCGTCCAGCAAAAGAAAATTCCCATATTCAATGGATGTGTGCAGCGAAAGGTGAGAGAGAATCGGCTTCCAAGCACTACAAAAACCACGGAGAAAGAGAATCAGAAAATACCATGGAAAATATCGTAGAAAATTTGATAAGATCTCCATGGTTTTCACGAAGATATGTTGCCAACTCATGTCATACGATTCTTTTTCCAATGATTTTTGTTTTTAACAAAAAAAAAAGAGGAATGGCATAAAAAAGACAAAACAGACACTTTTACAAAAGTATCGTATTCATTTTTTTATTATTTCTTATTGTTATTTCTTCAGTTGTTTATGAATAAATAAAGAGAATTAAGACATTAATTGTGAAATTGTGAAATTGTAAAAAAAAAATTAAAGAAATAAAGAGCATTCAGACATTAATTGTGAAATTTTAACAATTTTTTTAAGATTCCATTAGAGCCAAATACAAATCTTAATCATTATTTTTCAAGCGATTATACGAGGGTCAAGGTCAAGCATCAATAGTTTGCCTTTTTTTTTTGCAGCGCAATGTGTGGTGTGTTATTTGTTCTTCATTTCCGTGTGGTGCTTAGTTCATTTTTTGTTTTCAGTTGCATGAATTTCTCTTCCAACAAGCATTCACAATGTCCAAATTGATCAATTTATTTTCTGAGTATGATAAACTCGAGGGATCAAAGAATTATAAGGTATGGAAATGTCATATGGAAAGTACATTGATTTATAATGAGCTATGGAAAGATATATGTAATGATGATGTAAAACCAATTAAACCCACTAACGCAACACAACTAGCTAAATGGGAGCTCAAAGATGAAAAGGAAATAGCATTAATTAAGTCATTTGTAAATAAAGAAATGTATGTTCACATTGAAAATACCTCTGATGCATGGTCTACATGGAAAACATTTAAAGATCTGTTTATCACTCAACACAAAACAAAAAGGGTTTATCTTCAATTGAAATTGATTCAACAAAATTGACTGAAGTTGGAGATGTACTTAAGCACATCTATAGACTAAAGAACATCAAACAAGATATATCTAAGGCCAGTTTTACTATTGTAGATGGAAGTTTGATGAAAAAATTCTTTATTGCAGGGTTGTCGTCCTCTTATAAACATTTTTTGGAAACTTTGCAGTTGATTTGAAATTTGGATAAGATCACTTTTGATCAGTTGAGTGAATTGTTAACTCAACATGATAAAACTTTTGGGAAGAAGAAACAAGTCGGTGAACAGAAGCCAGTACTAGTAAGCCTTCAAATCAAAATTCAAGAGGGAGAGGAGCTCAATTCAGCAACAGAGGATGTGGTAATCAATAAAATTCAACTTATATAGGACAAGGTAGAGGAACAAGTCAAGGAAGGGGAAGAGGTAATGATCAGGGAAGAAGCTACACTCAAGTAAGAGGAAGCAGTTAAGGAAGAAGAAATACAAATTTTCAATGAGGATCAAACAATTTCAGGATAATTCAATCGGAACGACCTCAAAATTGCAATAATCAGTATGGAGGACGATGCAACAAAAGTGTTCATTATGAAAAGGATCTTCTCACTCCAATCGAGAAAATATCTAATTTTAAGTAACAATTAACATCGACACAATATGCTAATGATCAAGAGGATGATGCTTCAGAATATGTTTTTACTGCACTTCAGAATTCAAAATCAACATCTTTAGAAGTTTCCCATTATTATCTTAAAAGTGATTATGAAGATGTTTAGATCTTAGATATAGGAGCTACTTAGAATATGGATTTCCAACATGACTTATTATAAGATTTCAAGAATGTCAACTCAATTTGATATTTTTGGTTGATGATACCATGCACACACCCTATGGAAAAGGTTCAGTGAAAGTTTATATTCCTGGAATTGGAGAGAAAATGATCTTGAATTTTTGGTATGTACCAACACTCAAGAAGAATTTGTTGTCTTTGGTAATGATTCGCCAAGCAAGACATCAAATCATTACAGAAGATGGGTGGGTGAAAATCAACTCCACCAAACATAATTTGAAGACTGTAATGACAGGATATGAAGATGGAAATCTTCTTAGGATGAAAGGAAAAGTCATTCCTCGGTATAAATATTTTGCGGGAGTTGTGGATTCAATTACTTCACCAACAAGGTTATGGCATGTTCGATACGGACATTTGAATTTTGAAAGTCTCTTTCAACTTCAAAAATAGGGAATGGTACGAGGAATTCCTACTTTTAAGAAGGAAAATGCAATATGTGAAGCTTGCATTTACAGGAAACAACACAGAGAGACACTTCCAATAGGTTCTTGGTGTGAAAACATATGTTTGTAAGTTGTTCATAGTGATCTTTGTGAACCCCTAGAAACTTCTCTAGGTGGTTGTAAATATTTTCTACTCTTCATTGATAATTATAGTAGAATGACTTGGGTTTATTTTTTAAAATAAAAATCAGAAACCTTTCAAAGGTTCTAGGTTTTTTGATGTTTGGTTGAAAATGAAGTTAAGGAAAATCTTGGTACATTACGGACTGATAATGGAAAGGAATTCACTTCCAATGAATTCCAAACTTTCTGCAGTGAAAAAGGAATCCAAAGGCAATTGACAAATGTGTATATACCACAATAGAATGGAGTAATAGAAAGGATGAACCTCACTTTGTTAGGAATGGATAGATCCATGTTGACCTTCAAAAATGTAAGTCCCTCATATTGGGCTGAAGGAGTTCATACTACCGTTTACTTAAGCAATCGATCTCCCACTGCTTCTTTGGATGGGATCACACCATATGAAGTATGGTATGGATTCAAGCCTCGAATCAAACATCTTCGAGTTTTTTGTTCAGTATTTTATGCATTGTTTCCTAAAGAAAAGTGAACTAAATTGGATTCACTAAATGTGAAATGTATCTTGCTTGGATATTCCAATGAGAAGAAGGGATGTCACCTTTTATCTGATGGAAAATTCATCGTCAATCAAGATGTTATATTTGATGAAACAGAAAGAAAGAGTGTTGTAGAAATAGAAATCCTTCTTGAAATATTGGACAAACAAGTTGATAAAGAGAAAATCAGGATGCGCAATCAACCCAGTCAACAACATTAGTTTGAAATTGATTTAACTTCTTCATAAAATGAAAATTATTCATCAAGTTTATCTTCTTCATCACAACGTTCATATAAATATTCATCCAGTAGCTCATCAGATGATGACACTCCACCTTCGAATACTTGAGAGGAAAGAAGAGATTTTGTTTTTATTAATCCTATCTATAATAATGGTGAAAAATCATATCCCCAAACAAGTCAACATCAACTCCCTAAGTGGGTTGTTCAACTTTTGAAAGATGTAAGACCTGATGAACGAAATAAAATAGGTATAATAAGTTCAAACAAGAATGAAGAAAATTTTTCTTTGGTATCACATGATTTTACTAAGCCTTTGATCTGAAAATGGAAGGTACTTGTTTAAGGGTGCAAGGTATCCATTTTCCATAATTAAAAAATGTGAGTTATACACTCCAATGTGACCTACACTTGCTTCATGTGTTTAAAGGTGCAAGAGGGTTTATGTGTTTAAGTCATT
>ML809379.1:22406-37459 GCA_009831015.1 Picea engelmannii
TCCTATGAATACATCAATCAAGTGCTCATCTAGAATATCGGTTACCTTTATATTCAATCTTTGGAAGTTCTCAATGTGCTCAGTAACTGAACCCTTTTGCTTATGATTTATCAATTGGCTAAAGAAGGTATTGTTCTATGTATCCTCATAGTGTGCTATCATTTCTTCCATGAAAATTGTCCAAGTGACGAGTGATTTGTGAGAACAAAGCCATTGATACCATATAAATTGATTAGGTTCTAAATATAAAGAAGCAATTCGTACCTTTTGTGTATGTGGCACATTATGTAGATCAAAGAATTGCTCCATCTGAAGTATCCATGTGATTGGGTCCTTGCCATAAAACGTCCTCATATCGATCTTAGGAATGTGGTTTGTCTTCAACCCAAAGTTGGAGTTTCTCCATTCTTGATTCACCTTCCTTGTGTCCTCATCATGAATTTCATGGGATGCATTTTCACTTTGAGGTGTCTTCTCTGTTATGAAATTTTTCAATACTTCCATAATCTCCTCTTTTAAACCATCCATCTTTGCCTCCAAATTAGATTCCATCTCTTGTAGTTCATCTTTTGTTACTATCTTCTTTTGTAAATCATTTATGTCCCTACGCATTTCTTCACCTTCATCAAGAGTCCAATTAGGATTGTTTGGAGGCTTATTTGGTGTAGAAGTTCTCTTTTTGGGTGTCATGTTGGCCAAGTATCACTTTTGAACCTTGATTTTGAGGTGATTCTTCTAGACAATCTTTATTCTGTTGTATCTCCCAAGTTTCAGCCCTTCTGGGTATGAAGATTTTTTTTATGTAGTTCTCTGCTATTTCTTCTCTGCAATGCCACAGGTTTGATCAAAATTGGATCTTCCAAGTGGAATTTACGGTAACTTCCCCACAACTTGCCGCTTTTTGGGCTTTCCAGAAGATCTCACTTGTATAGCATGCCCCGCACAAAATAATTGTTATAAAATTTTGAAACTCGTACCATAAATACTACAGATTGTCCATGATCCAATGAAACTAGTCCCACTCAATTTGGATACTCTAGGAAGACGTTATGATTTTTTTACCTAAAACACCTTCTTGAGACTAGTCAATAGGACTAGTCAGATACCCTATCTTACACAGGGTGTATCTACAAATTTTAGATGACCCAGAAGCTAAGCTTTTTACCACAGATACCTTACTCATTTTTGTGAATATCCTCCAGATTTCAGGGTCTGAAACGTTACAGAAAATTTTTTATAGCAAAAATTCCGCAATGACTTAGTTCAAGATGATTCCAGAACCCTATCTGGGACAGGCTGTATATCTGAAAGTATAAGGCCTCATGAGCTGAAATTTTAACCCAACGTACCTTGATCCATCTACTAAATATCCTCCAATCCGTTCCTTCTGCAACATTGTAGAAAACAAGTTATAGCGAAAATTCCAAGGTGTCTCAGATGTAGAAGCGAAACCCCAAGACCTTTAGCTCTGATACCATATGTTAAGAACCAAATATCAATATAGCATAGAAAAACCTCAGAAAAAGTACTCAACGCCTTGAAAAAGAGACAATTTCAGAGAATAAGCCTCTTCGAGGGGGAAACCTCCTTTTACCCCACTGAAATGTTCAAGTACAAGATGAATCCAAATGAAAATGTCTCCTTGGTATATATAGGAGACTAGGAGGTATAATTACAACTAATGGAATAAAGCTGACATAAATAAAATAACATTACTAATGTAATATGCCCCAATTAAGGGGAAATGAGCCAATATTAGGGCTTAACATGTATAATGGTAAGACTATTCTAGATGAATAGTACATGTCATTCCATTTTCGGTTGTATGTGGAATGTCACATAACTCCTCATGGTTAGAGAGTTATGGCCATGTGAATTTGGAGAACCCAGTTTTGGGTAATGGACCCAAATTTGTTTGATGGATAACAATATGAGTTTTGATATATTTGTAGGTAATACTATTCTATATATATAGTACATGTCATGTCATTTCCATTGGTATGTGGAATGTCACATAACTCCTCACAGTTAGAGAGTTATGGCTATGTGAAGTTGGAGAACCCTCATAAGTCATCTAAAAGCCCCAAAAGGTCAAAGTAGTCAAAGTGGTTTAAGAGATTTTTAGAAGGTAAATAATAAAGTGAAGTTATGAGTGTACTATAATTCAAAGTGAATACAAAATAAATTATTTAAATAAGGTGAATGCAAGGCTATCTCATTTTATATCACACTTGAGCATGTTGAATATTTACAAGTGAATGAGGTAACCAAATGATATCTAAGTCGAATTTCAGAGAGAAGGTGAAGTAAAGAAGGTCGAAATTCAAGGGAGGATAAATTATTTTGATGATGCTTTCTAAGGTATGTTATTTACAAGTCATCTCACCATTTTCACAATAAATGTTTTTCTAGAATGATTCAAACCATGAAATTGATAGTACATTGAGAAAACATATCCAAGTAGTTGTGGTACGAATTTCATCTTGTGGTTCATTGTAGTTTTGGAGTTACACTCCGTGGAAAATAGGGTTTGTGGCTAGTCCTGAAACTAGTCTAGAATAGGTGTTTCGGGTAAAAACATCATAACTTCTTCATAACAGATTCAAATTAAGTAAGACCAAAAGTATTGTTTATAGTACAGTCTGTAGTATTTTGTGTAAAATTTTCAGATCCATACAACAAATATTTTGTGTGGGGCACGCTATACAAGTTCGCTCTCTAGAATAAGTCAAAATTCAACAAGGTATGTAATTTTTTCTATAACTCATTTTATGAGAGGTTCCAAGTAGTGACACCTGGAGAAATTGCATAAAACACAATGAAGAACATTGTGTACTATTTTCATATCTTTATTCATTACAGGTACATAGTTATGATAATTTCAAGTTCGGGTTGTAGACTAATCCAAAACTAGTCATGTGAGACTAAAGTAAAATTTGATGAAAATGCTAGTCTCTTGTTATTAAAGTTAAGGAAGGTTTGCAAGTATGTGATCATATAAACCAGGTCTATTACAGAGTTACAAATAATATTTGGATGATGAAATTGATGAGGGCTTTTGGTTGAGGTACATGTTGGGTACATGGTTGAGACAAGTAGTTGATGGGTTGGCACATACATGAGGTGTATAGTTGATGATTTGGTACATCTTGATGATTCATAGTTGATGAGTAGTTGACACATGATTGGTAGGTACTTGGTACATGTTTGGATGCACTTGTTTATGTATAGGTTTATTACAGGTTGTTTGGTATAGGTTGGTGCATGGTTGATGCACTTGTTTATGGTACAGTTTGATGCATGGTTCAGGTTATTGGTACAATTTGTTTGGTGCAGGTTTACAACAGTATATCTCATAGTTATAGTGTGACAATGGTTCCATCATTCTACTTCTACGTCAGGGCAGTTGGATGGGACAAGGACATGTGGTTGTAGCTGGAGAACATAGGGGGTTGTAGCCTCCTTCTGGTTGTAGCCATAGAATTTGGGAGTTGGATCTTCCTTCAGGTTGTAGCCTGAGAAAATAGGGGGTTGGAGCCTCCCTCTAGTTGCAACTAGAAAACAAAGGAAGTTGGTGCTTCCAATGAATGTAATTCTTAAAGACATATAATATAAAGCATTATGTGGTTCTCTCTTGCCTTGTGTTTCCACATAAAACACTGGTGTACTATGTATGTGTTTGATTGCTCATTTGTTCATTGTTTATTTACTCTGCAACTATTGGATGATAATTCTACATTGATATAACACTTGAATTTTATGGTGAAAAGGGATTAAATTTCTCTATTATTGATTCACCCCCCTTCTCAGTAATCCAACAATTGGTATCAGAGTAGGTTCCTTCAGGAAACATTTTAACCACTGGAAGGAGATCATGGATTATTTTGAGAATGGAGTACCAATATTTAATGGTCATAATGGTTTTAAGTATGAGATGTGGAGCATAAGGACGAAAGTATTTTTACAAGCACGGGGACATTATATTTGGCTATCAGTTGTTACAGGATATGATAGTTCAAAAATGGAAAAGACTGCATCCAAGAAGGAATTGAAGAAGAATAACAAAATACCAATGGATTTCATCTGGGAAGGATTACCTAATCCAGTAAGAGAAAAGGTTGGTAAATGTTCATCAGCCAAAGAACTTTGAGATAAGTTACATGACATATATTCTTCACCCGTCGTAGATTCAAAAAATGCCAAAGAAGATGCAGATACAGAACAAGAAGAAAGATGCTCATCATGTCAGACAGATTCAAAAAAGGAAGAGTATGAAGAAGCATAAGTTGATTACAAAGAAAAATTGATCAGTGCAATTGAATATTTAAAGAAAGAAAGAGAAGAAAACATGTCATCCAAGAAAAAATTTATGAAGCAAAAGGAAAGTGTTCAAGGTTCCGAAAAATATTAGAAGGTCATCAAGAATTTAAGAGCTCAACTAGAAGAGGCCAGAAGAATTGAAGAAACTATAGAATATCAAAAGAAATGTTTAGAAGCCAACATAGCAGCATAAAAGGAAGAAGCAAAAAAGAGAGAAAAGATATTGATGGATCATCTCAATGAAAGAACCAATGACTTAAACCAACTTGAGGAAGAGTTTGGTCAACAAGAGAGAAGACTGGAAGAAGAAATAATTACATTGAAAACCCAACTTGAAGAAGCAAAGAGAACAGAAGAGGTCATGAAGTCTCAGATAATGAAGAAAGAAGAAGAGATTGAGAATCTTGAAGAAGAAGTTGTCACGCTAAGAGTCAAAATCATCAATCTCAACAAGAACGTTGAAGAGACAGAAACATCCACATCGGTTGTAGAGAATGAAGAAAAGCACTCTACGTTGCTAAAAAAGAAGAATGAAGAAAATAGAAAGAGTTATGCAAAAGTACTCAAAGGAATGAATCATGGTCAACCAGAATCTAAGAAAACTAATAAAGATACATCTTCAAGAAGACCATCCATTTTCAAGCCACAAATAAGCTTCAATCATTATCAGTCAAGGCAGAAATCCAGAAGGACTACACCACAAAGAAGATCATTCACTCCCAGGTATGCAAATTTCTTTTATGGTCATTGTTTTTATTGTACTAACTTTGGACATAAGGTTGTAGATTGCAGGGATTATAAAATAAATGTTCAAGAAAGAAATGCCTATGTGGCCCCACGTAACATTGAATGTTACAAATGTCATAACTATGGACACATAGCTCATGATTGTATAAGCATGATCGATACTTCCATGAAAGAGAAAACTGATATCATATATATAAAAGTATGGATAAGAAAATAGGAATAATAGGTGAACAAAGACGAGGTCCCAGGGATCGCAAGATTGGCAATAAAACGAGACGAAGAAAAATCTACAGAGAAAAAGAAGGATGTCAGATATAGAAAGGTTTGGAAAATAAATGAAAGAAAAGAAGGAAAATTAAATAAGGAACAGGTTCAAGAGATTGTACTTTCAGGTATTGTAGTGAAAGATGAATCCATAGTCATAAAGAAAGAAGTTAGAGATCAAAGAGATGATGAATCTACCAACGAAGATGATGATGAATACACATCAGAGCAGGAATTGTTCTAAGCCATCCGACTTAGAGACTCCCAGGTAATATGAATATTAGACAGGGGGAATCTATGCAATAGCTGTGATAGGCCAAAGAACCATCCTTCGAGCAGCTTGCATAGTTTGAGAAGACAGATCCAGAGCAGTCATTTAGTAGAAGTACAATTTGATAGATTAATCAAGACTTCATGATAGTATAGTGATAAATGGGTCAGCATTATGGATAGTTGTGCAAGTAGAGTCTTGGATAGTATGGACAGAGATAGATTTGTAAGAATACTTAGTAGGTTTGGACATATATATGAAATTGGACGAGAGCATAGATTCATAGAGTGGTTCAGAGACAAAGGAACATTATCATAATGGATGATAATTACACATGAAATGGCTTGAACAATGCTAATGGATTCCAAATTGACAGATGTTTTTTGGACACATGTAGTGCATACAACAGTTCACATTCAAAACAGAGTAATGCTCAGAAACAACAATGACAAAACTCCCTACGAACTATGGAAAGGAAGAGCAGGCAACAACCTCTACATCAAGGTAACTCAAGGTAGTATTTTATTAATTGAAATTTATATTGATGATATTGTTTTTGGAAGTATTAATGACAGGTTAAGCCAGAAATTTGCAAAGAATATGCAGAATGAATTTGAAATGTCATTACTTGGAGAACTATCCTTCTTTCTGGGTCTTCATATATGTCAAAGAAACCAAGGAATTTTTATTTCTCAAACTAAGTATGTCACAGAAATGCTAAAGAGGTTTGGAATGGAAGATTACAAACTAGTTACCACTCCTATGCAAACTAGTTGCAAGTTGAGAAAATATGATGATTCAAAGTCTACAGACCAGAGGAAATATAGGTCAATGATTGGTAGCTTACTATATGTGACAGCATCCAGACCAGATGTAATGCAGGCAGTTGGATAGGTGGCACGATTTCAAGAAGCACTAAAGGAATCACATGTATTAGAAGTGAAGAGGATTTTTAGATATCTCAAAGGAACAGAAAAGTTTGGATTATGGTATCCAAAAGAAAAGGATCTATCACTTATTGCCTACATAGATGAAAATTGGACAGGTTGCATTGATGACCGACGAAGAACCAATAAAGCAGCGTTCTACTTGGGTGAGTGTTTAGTATCATGGCTAAGAAAGAAATAATCATCAGTATCTTTATCTACATCTAAAGAAGAGTATATTGCAACAGCATCATGTTGTACATAGGTTCTACGGATGAAAAAAACTCTGACAGATATACAGGTTGAGTATGATGATCCCATTCTAATCTATTGTGATAATACAAGCGCCATCAGTATCTCAAAGAACCCAATGATACACTCCAAAAGGAATAACATTCCAATCAAGTATCACTTTCTACGAGAACAAGTTGCAGAGAAGAACATCAAATTTGAATATGTGGGAACAAAAGAACAAGTGGCAGACATCTTTACAAAACCGCTTCCACAAGAAGCCTTTGAGTATCTTCGCCAGAGACTCGAAGTAATTTCTACTCCAAAATGAATGATTTTGAATGCTTATCTTATATGTCTTAGATTTACATGAGGAAGCACCATAAAGAGGACAGTTCAGGTTGGGAGTTCAGTTTCAGGAAGATCTCAATCAGGGGGAGTATCTCCAAGAACAATTCAGTTAGGGGGAGAAGCCCCGGATGGAAAGATACATTTGCCATTGATAACAAAGGGGGAGATATTTATTAGATGCATGATAGAAATGCTTTGAGAGAGAGCACAGAGGCATGTGGACAGGGGGAGCATCCCAAGGAGAGTTCAGTCAGGGGGATCAGCCCCAAAGGGAGATACCCTTTGCCATTGATGTCAATGGGGGAGAGATAGAAACATTGATAAGGAGTATAAGCATGAATGTTATCATGACTAAGTGTTGGTGTTGCCATCAATGCCAAAGGGGGAGATTGTCAAACATTTGGCTTAGGTTGATGGAAATTTGGTATGGATTTTTGGTTTTCATTGATGTCAACCATTGTAGAGTGATATTGTATATTGATGTCAACCCTTGGAGAAAGTTTGGTAACAAATTTCAGTAGCACAAAGGTTTGGGTAATGGACCCAAGGTTGTTTCATGTATAATGGTATGAGTTTTAATATATTTGAAGTTAATACTATTATATATTGATAGTACATGTCATTCCATTTCCAGCGGTATGTGGAACGTCACATAACTCCTCGCGGTTACAGAGTTATGGCCATGTGAAGTTGGAGAACTCAAGTTTGGGTAATGGACCCAAGTTTGTTTGATGGTTAATGATATGATTTTTGATATATTTGTAGGTAATACTACTCTATATGGATAGTACATGTCATTCCATTTTCATTGGTATGTGGAACGTCACATAAATCCTCACGGTTAGAGAGTTATGGCCATGTGAAGTTGGAGAACCCTCATGAGTCATCTAGAAGCCCCATAAGGTCAAAGTAGTCAAAGTGGTTTAACATATTTTTAGAAGGTAAATAATAAATTGAAGTGATGAGTGTATTATAATTCAAAGTGAATACAAAATAAATTATTTAAATAATAAAGTTAATGGAGAAATTACTAAGTTGACAAGTGGTTAGAAGTGGGTTAGCCCTAAAATAAGGAAAGTGGTTTAAGATGATTAGAAGGTAACCCCTTGAGGTAAAGTGAAGTGATGAGTGTAATATAAGTCAAAGTGGATACAAAATAAATTATTTAAATAATAAAGTTAATGGATAAATTACTAATTGGACAAGTGGTTAGAAGTTGGTTAACCCTAAAATAAGGAAAGTGGGTTAAGATGGTTAAAAGGTAACCCCTTGAGGAAGCTACATGAAAGTATAAATAAGAAGCAAGGCTCTCTCATTTTATATCACACTTGAGAATATTAAATATCTACAGGTGACTGAGATAATCAAAGGATATCTGAGTCTAATTTCAGAGAGAAGGTGACTTAAAGAAGGTTGAAATTCAAGGGAGGATAAATTATTTTGATGATGATTTCTAAGGTATGTTATTTACAGGTCATCTCACCATTTTCACAATAAATTTTTTGCTAGAATGATTCAGACCGTGAAATTGATAGGCCATTGAGAAAACATATCCAAGTATCTATGGTACAAATTTCATCTTATGTGTCGTTGTAGTTTTGGAGTTACACTCTGTGGAAAATAGGGTTGTGGTTAGTCCTGAAACTAGTCCAAAACAGGTGTTTCGGGTAAAAACATCATAAATTCTTCATAAAAGATCCAAATTAAGTAAGACCAAAAGTGTTGGTTAGAGTACAATCTTTAGTATTCTGTGTAAAATTTTCAGATTTATACAACAAATATTATGTGCAGGTCACCCTCTACAAGTTCACTCTCTAGAATAAGCCAGAATTCAACAAGGTATGTCATTTTTGCTATAACTCATTTTCGTAAAGGTTCCAAGTAGTGACACCTAGAGGAATTGTATAAAACACATGTAAGAACATTGTGTACTATTTTTATATCTTTATTCATTACAGGTACATAGTTATGATTATTTCAAGTTAGGGTTGTTGACTAATCCAAAACTAGTTATGTGAGACTAAAGTAAAGTTTGATGAAAATGCTAGTCTCTTGTTGTTAAAGTTAAGAAAGGTTTGAAATTATGTGATCATATAGACCAGTTCTATTACAAAGTTACAAATAATATTTGGATGATGAAATTGATGAGGGATTTTGGTTGAGGTACATGTTGGGTACATGGTTGAGACAAGTAGTTGATGAGTTGGCACATATATGAGGTGTATAGTTGATGATGTTGGTACATATTGATGAGTCATAGTTGATGAGTAGTTGATACATGATTGGTATATACTTGGTACATGGTTGGATGCACTTTTTAATGGTACAAGTTGATTACAGGTTGTTTGGTACAGGTTGGTGCATGGTTGATGCACTTGTTTATTGTACAGGTTGATTACAGGTTGAGGTACAGGTTGATGCATGTTGATGCATGGTTCAGGTTATTGGTATAGTTTGTTTGGTGCAGGTTTATTGGTATGGGTTTACAATAGTATATCTCACAGTGATAGTGTGGCAGTGGTCATTTCACTCTACTTCTACGTAAATGTGGTTGGACGGGGCAAGGACAGGTGGTTGTAGCCACATTTCGGTTGTAGTTGGAGAACATAGGGGGTTTTAGCCTCCTTCTGGTTGTAGCCATATATTTGGGGAGTTGGAGCTTCCTTCATGTTGTAGATTGAGAAACTAGGGGGTTGGAGCCTACTTCCAGTTGTAGTTGGAAAACAAAGGAAGTCGGTGCTTCCAATGAATGTAATTCTTAAAGAGATATAAGAAAAAGCATTATGTGGTTTTCTCCCGCTTTGGATTTCCACGTAAAACACTGGTGTACTGTGTATGTGTGTGATTGCTCATTTTTTCATTGTTTATTTACTCAGCAACTATTGGATGATAATTCTACATTGATGTAACACTTTCATTTGATGGTGTGTTAGAACCCTATATAATAGGGGAATCAGTATTCTGACTATATCTATCTATTTCAGGCATTACTCTTTTGCTCATGACTCATAGTGAAGGCGACAGAAAGTGCTCGACACTGACCAAGCATAAGATGAGCACCTGCACGCAAGCTTCAAAGCGAGTTCCAGTGCATTTTTAGCAAAAAATTGTAAATTGGTTTGAATAGCAAAATTTAATTCTTGTGGGTAAATACAAAGTTTGGTTTATTAGCCAAAATTTGGTCTTTTTAGCCAAAATTGGCCCCTCAGCCTTTATGCAGAATTTTTTTCTTGTTTATCAAAATATAAATATTTTGAAAAATATTTTTCCAAAAAATTATATTGGCCTAGGGCCAACCTCCGAATACTCAACACCGAGGAGAAGAACCATTTCATAAACCAACAGCAAACACACAAGCCAGTGCCAGCGCCAGCACCAAACTCCAAAGCACAACCTCGGGCTCACTTCATCGAAAGACCATGTGACTGTTGGCTCATATAAACACCCAAAGTTCAATTTACCACATGAATGTGGGATATTTCCCACAGAAGCCAAAAATACAATAAAAGCGCAGGCCCGACTTCTACCATGAATCCCTCATGGGACATCTGGCAATCTCTTGTTTGAACACAAAATTGGAGGCAGTTTCTTGTTCCATACATCGCTAAGGAGTTTGGTAGCTGTCAAAGTGAATTCTTAGGAGCCAAAGATTTTCCACAATTTACATGATGAAAGTTACAAGTGTGGGTCGAAATCTAGATGCTGGTTTTCCTCAAGTTTTTGAAGTTGCCAGCAAACCAAGAAACTAATACGCCAGAACTGGAGCAAATTTCAAACCCCATGCGCAGATGCTCACTCTACTTTAGAGATGGAACTGGGCTGAAAGTTATCCTCTGTACATCAAGCGCGCAGGTGGAAAATGTTGAGTTTAAGTGTTTGCAAAAGTAATCGCAGTTGAGGCAAGTGAGAAGATGGCATCTGTAACTCGTCAGGCTGCAAAAGCAAATAACACTCTCAAAGAAGAAAGTGAGAATGCCAAAAATCAGAACTGGTGTGGAGTTATTACTGTAGTTCAGAGCATGATAGAAAATATTGATAAGTGCATGCCAACAGAAAGTCAGAGTGTAGATGTGATAGTGAGTGAGTGGATGGGGTATTGCCTACTTTATGAATCGATGCTTAGCTCGGTTCTTTATGCTCGTGATCATTGGTTGAAACCTGGTGGAGCCATCCTTCTAGACACAGCTAAGATGTATGTGGCTGGTTTTGGAAAAGGTGGAACTAGTCTATCGTTTTGGGAAAATGTATATGGATTCAATATCTCTTGTATTGGTAAGGAAGTGGTTGAAGATGTTGCTCAATAGCCAATAGTTGATGTTGTGGATAGTAGGGATATAGTGACAGAGACTTATGTCTTACATACATTTGATATCATGACAATAAAATCAGAGGACATGGATTTCACGACAACATTTGAATTGAAACCAAAGGTTGGAAGAGAAAATGCCTTGTATGGCTTGCAACAAGAGGTCCTTAAAGAGGAATGCATGCAAACAACAATCTGCAATAACTTTGAAGATTTGTCTTTATCTAGCATCCATTGGTGTCATGGACTTGTGTTATGGTTTGAAACGGGTTTTACAAGCAGGTTTTGCAAGGAGATACCTACCGTTCTCTCAACATCTCCTTATAACCCCAAAACACATTGGTCGCAGACACTTCTTACTTTCAAAGAGCCAATTGCTCTGTACAGCTACCAAGGTAAGCAGCTCCATGCAGGTAATAGGTATCGATTCCTCACTCGCTTCTTGTATAAAAGGTCGTCTTAGTATTGCAAGGAGCTTCAGACATCGCAGTATTGACATTTCAGTTGAGACTATGGCAGTTGGTGCTGGTGATCAGGTTAGGGTATGTCCTGTGCAGATATTTAGCACAAGTGGCACTTTCCAGCAAGGCATTTGATCAACGATTATTAGGTTTTAAGGAGCATAGCCAGGCATCCTTTAAACATCTCTTCGATAGAGGCAGAGGCAACTAAAGCTAAAGGCAGTGAAGCATCTCAAAAGAGAAAAGCATCAGCTGAAGTAGCAGCAAAAGAGGCAGCGAGTTATAATTGGAGTGAACTTGCAGACATGGGAAAGCTGAAGGACTTAACCGTGGTTGAATTCAAATATTATTTGACTGCTCACAATCTGCCAGTTACTGGCAAAAAAGAAGTCTTGATCAACAGAATCTTGACACATTTAGGAAAGTGAAGTCTTATGGTGTTAGGGTGATTAAGTTTGTTGTGAGACGGATTCCTCTCAGTTGGGAAATGGTGGCGAATTAGATTTGAATTGTTTGAAGCCCCTACAATAGATCCCTCTGTAAGAGAAGATCTATTAGAATTGATCACAGTAAAAGATGAAAGGAAAGGTATTTTCTCGTGCAACCTGAGCTCTATAGAGACAAGAGACAAAGAGAAAATAGGTGACAGAGCATCCATTAATGAAGGAAGAAGATATTCATCTCCCATTACTCAGTTGTTAGAAAAATTTGATGAATCAAACAGATTAGAGTGTAGATGGCTAAATTGATTATAAATTTGCGAGCTGAAGGACATAGTGCGTTGATTTTGTTTTCCCCTGGCGCCTTCTACTTCCAAGTTGGCCCATGTTTGAAGGGTCAAAGGTCAAATCCTGCATATTGGGGTATAGATCAATTTGGCAAATATTATGTACCAGATTTTAAGCAACTTGTTTCTATTCTTAGCCAAGGAGGATTTTCGATCCCTTAGTTCCAGGAGAATTAGTTCTGAAAGAGATTTCTTCCAGATCACAAGCGGCAGAGATTTCCTATATTCTAGGCATTGGTTAGAGCACCGATCCTCCAGCTGGCAGCAAATCTCCAACAACCTCGGGCATTCGACTGATTCTGCATTTATTTGTTGTGATGTTGTTAGAGTCTATTCGCCAGCAATTCTTAACAAACTCCATATGTTCAAGCAGCAGTTACCAAATCGACTTTTCTTGGACTTGCTGTTTTATTTGTTTTAGGAGACAGTTTACAGGTGTCGAGAGTATTGTAACTGCTTTTCTATTTTGAGAAAGCAGAGGTAGAGTGCGAGTCGGGGGGAAGATTGAGATATTTTTCTTATTTATGCACATGTAAAAGATGTAAGCAGGGTTCGACCTGTGTGGGGGTTTTGGTTCAACCTGTGAAGTTTCTCCCTTTTGGCTGGACTGTGGGCCTCGCTACTCCAGGAGGTTTTTTGTCTGTAATTTTTGCATGACTAAACAGTAATAGAGAAAATGATTTACATGATTCTTGTGTAGCAGCGTTGGTGGTGTGTCCCTTGTATGTTTTTTCAGCTATCTTTCTGCTATCATTCAAGCAATTTTCACTTCTTATTATTGAAAAAGAGTAAATGGAGAAGAATGTATGCATGCATACTCTTTGTCCAATTTTTAAATGATCTTTATGTTTTCTTCTAAAACTCAGTTTATGAATTCTTAATTGCTCATTTGCTCAGTTTTTCCTCCCCCATTTCTTCCTCAAATCGACACCATTCAAACTTGATTCTATCCAACAATTGTTACTATCTTTCCCTGTGGAGACATTTACCTCTAGATCTGATTTGATCATTATCTTATAAACAGACCCCATGGCCCAATGGTGATTTGAGAAACTCGTCAACCACATCCTCATCTAAGTATTTAAAAAACCCCAACCCCTTACTTTCATAGCTAGCCTAATATCCATCCCATACAAACCAAGTTAAATCGAAAAGAGAGAGCCCTCTCTGAGTCTTGGAGGGATAGATCCAAGACTCCAAGTGGTTCGAGGTTACCTATGTGACTGCCTCCGCAGCCTTGGGAAAATTACAGGGTGTTAACATGGTGAAAAAGGATTAAATTGCTCTATTATTGATTCACCCCCACTCTTAGTAATCCAACAGTATTGTTTTATTGGTTGCTTCTTGATTTTGTTGTTATGCTTTCTTGATTCCACTTCATTTTCACATGTGCTCGAAGGTTCTATATTTTTCCACTGCTCTTCCAGTTGGCGCATAAGTTTTTTCCTTGTTGGTACACTGGCGATTAGATTTCCGCCACTTAGATATCTTACTTGTATGATATACTATTCTACAAATCTTTAACATTTCTAAAAAATTGAGCGGTATTCAAAAATGGACAGCCCAACAGGCCCCGGCCACAATCCTTGACTCGTCCCGAGCCAACTTTATGCCTCCTTGCTGTGTTCTCCCTCAAACATAGGGTCCAACTCAGGTACTATATGCATCGCCTGCTTTCTAAAATGGTCATATTGGAAAACTTTGTTCTGCCACTTCCGCAACAAAATGGAAGCTCCTGTGACAAACTCTTGTGTCGTAGCCAAATCGGGCTCTATGGGATTTGTGGCTACCAGTGTCTACCACTCATATTTTGCAATAGAATCAAGTTGTTTCATTTTTACATACGTCTCTTGCATAGTCGGTTTGAACTCCCAAAGTTTTCTATCTGCATCTTGATTAGCGCCATACAGGGTGTCGAGGCGTTCATTAGCTTCTTGGATCTGTGCAAACTTTGCAGTATGCTTAATAGGGTCTATGGTTTCTTGAAATTCTTGATTCATCTATTTTATTTGTGCCCTAAGGTCCTCAACTGTTGGTTGTGGAGCCTGATTATCTTCCTGATTCAGAGGTCCTTGCTTTCAGTCGTGTTTATACCCCATGAAGTATTTACACCCCATAAGTATTTACACTCTTCCATGCGGGGCAGTGCAGAGGGGGGTACCCCCTCTGTGGGGTCCGAGGGGGCTATCCCCCGGCTGGGAGGTCTAGGGGCAATTGGGCCCTCAGCAGGGGTTCGGGGGCAGCGTCCCCCGAAGCAAAAATTGCCTTGTAAAATTATATTGTAATTTCATTGTAAATCTGGACCGTTCATTATAAGGTCGCAGATCTAACGGTAGAGATTATGTTAGGGTTTTTTTCCCTAGAAGGAAACCCTCTTTTATGAGGGAAA
>ML809379.1:37826-66149 GCA_009831015.1 Picea engelmannii
TCATTTGTTGGATAATAATAAAGGAAGGACCTGGCAATTTCTCTGGTGGACGTAGCCCACACTGGGTGAACCACGTAAATCTGTGTCTCTCTTGTATTTTGTGTCTTCTATGTTTTTTTTTCTGCATTTGTTTTATTTTATTGCTCCATGGTCCTGTTTTTCTAACATCAACCGGTTTGTTTCAGTGCTTTAACAAGACAACCCAATCGTTAACCAACTCAAAGATCTGGCTGCACTCATTGGCTCATTGATGAAGATATGTGCAAACAATATCATCCTCCTCAACAACTTTGTTGATCTTTTCTATCATTTATTTGGGTTGTTCATGTTCTTTAATCCAGGTGGCTTCAAACTGTTGTTGGATATTTTGAGTTCTCCTGGCTAATTGCATTCAAGCATATGGAACAAGGCCAATCCCATCGGTGGGCACAACTGAGGGTGATTTCCTCTGGTAGCTCAGGTACTGTGTCAAAAATTAGGCGATACCTGGATGATTTTTTCTAGCACCACCAAAACAATGGATTCATATTGTACCTGCAAGATCTGCTCATATTCTTTGGATGCAGTGGCTACATTTATAGCCTCTCCCAAATATTTTTCTTATTGAGTTAGGTCTTGATTAGTATGCTCAATGGTTGTGATCCTTCGCTCCAACTAGTGATTGGAAGCCCTTATAAGGTGCCCAATATGTGGTGTATCCCATGTGGACATCTCTCCACTAGTGAAAAAGGAATCCAAGGGTTCATACCAAACCAAATGTGGTGAGTATGTTTTTTTAGGATCCCCTGTGGAATCCTGAGCCTCTAAGTCGTGGTAATCATCTCGATGTGCCACTATGAAAAAGAAACATTGTGATTGGAATCATTTCTGACCAAGGTCAAAGCATGCCAAGAATCAAATAACTTGGCGATTCAAGGATCGGAATTGTATGCGAGTCATCGACCTTGGGGTGGCTTCTATTTCCACATCGCAAAAATAATGAGCAAGTATACATAGATGAAGTATGTAGTCTTCTCATGAACATATACATAGGCTTGCAACATCTATGTTAGCAGGTATTGGCACCAGTTCAATGGTGTGCTATATTTGGTGAATTCGCCCGTTGTTATCACGTCAAGTGTACACTCGTTATTTGTATAATTTTTCATTACCTTTCCAGCGATGAGGTAGCAGGAACAGTGGAATTATATATCATTAATGGGATCAGTCTGAGTGCCACAGCTCCCCGGTGAGTGAAATACACATCATACATGTTGAGTTTACCCTTTTTCCTATCATGCTTCCCTAACCCCTAGAAGACTTCTGATACATTTTGACCCATCATGGACAAGACTTTTAATTGGTGGATGTCTTCGACATGTATGGGGTATCCCTTGTCCATCCAGAGTGTGCTATTGTGGACTCGTTTGATCAGAAATTTTGTACATTTGGCGACTTCGCCAGTAGTTTCGAACACCGATAAGTCCCTCAAACTCATCAATGTGTTGTCACACAGGGGAAAGAATGATTGCTTCCACTGACATTGGAAGTCACCGTCCAACAAGGTGATGCAATCCATAAAAGTATGAACCTCCATTAATGGGTATTGGCCAGCATCAGTGAAATTGATGTCCACAAGATGAGTGTATTCCACCTTCCCATGGAGGTCATCTAAAACTTCGACCCATGGATCGATGAATTCATGCAGGACAACAACAGTGATTGGGGCAGCAACTTTGGGGGCAGATCCTCTACCAGAGGTGCAAACCATCCTAGAAGAGTTATGGTGATAAACAAAGTGAACTAGAGAACAAGGTCGTAAACAAAATTTCATAAGTTACTCAAGGGGATCCAAGATTGAGTATATAGTTAATGCGATGATAAGACAAGATCATTGATTAGTTGGACAAAGGAATTTTTATAAGAAATGCATGAAAGGTGATGTGACAACCATGCATTGAATGCTAGAGGGTGACAATAGTGGCCATTAACGTCAACTAAATCCCTCGAATGTGAAAAATCCATGACGTGATTTGGGAAACCAAATGCATAAGTAGAACGTTAGTAATGGGACATCAGCTCAACTTAGGAAAGTAATGATCATGTCAGTGGTTAACAGAAAAAAGGATGGACAGTTGTTAATATTCAATTGACTATGACAAGTAGTGATGCGATAACAAGTAAAAAGGTACTAAAAAATTTTAACGACCCACGTGATGGCACAAGGACATGGAATTCAAAATTTGGCAACATTAAGTACGAGATGATGTGAGTGAGACCTCCCTAACCACAAAGTGAATATCCAAGCTAGAAAAACTTGAACATGACAACTAAACTCTAGGATACATGAGCGTAGACCATGTCACTATTTATTTAACAGAACAGAATAAAAAAAAAAAAAAAAAAAAAAAATTGGAAATCCTACCTACAGGGGCCACTTCCGAGACCATGAGGGATAAAAAAATTGACTTATTGAGGAGGTATGTAGGGCTTCATGCGTGCACCATTAACCCATCCAGGCCTAAGGATACCATTGATTTGCGTAATTTTGACTGTTCCAAACTCATAAATCTTTGCAATGATGAAAGGGCCAAGCTAGTGCATTTGCAATTTCTCGGGATGCTTTTGGTACTTACTATCATACAACAGAACTCGATCACCTTGCACAATGATTTATGCTTTATATGGTGATCATGTCGGGCTTTCTCCATGGTCTGATGAAAATCTGCTAAGAACCTAGCCTCCTCAAGTTCCATCATTTCCTCGACCATGCAGCAAGTGATTTATCATATGTCATCTTAGTACCTTTCGCAATGAATAAACTTGGGGTAAGAAACTCGGTTGGCACTATTTCTTCTCTACCATATACCAGTTGACATAGAGTATTTTTTTTAATCACTTCGTGGTAGCCTTGTAATCCCATAACACAACTGGAAATCACTCATCCCAGTCGTCTCGATTTGTGCAACAAACTTTAGTCAATCCCATCACCAAAATTTTATTAAATTATTCCACAATTCCATTAGCCTTTGAATGGTAGGGACTACTCTTATGATGTTGAATCAAGAATTCTTTAGTAAGGGTTGTGATAGTCTCACTGATAAAGTGGGATCCTTTATCACTGGTCAAGATCTGAGGACAACCAAACCTGGTTATGATATTCTCAAAAATAAACCATGTTGCGGTGGTTGTAGAGCAATCCCAAACATCTTATGCTTTAGCCCATCGAGCCAAATAGTCAGTTGCGATAATGATGTATCGTGCCTTTGAATGCTTGGCAAGGGGATTTATCATATCAATGAAATCAACAACCCATTTTTCAAAGTCTTGTAGCACGCGAAAAGGGTGTAGAGGCAACTCATTATGGTGTGATGGATTCCCCAGTCTCTGATATATATCACAAGCCCGAGTGTAGGCCTTAGCATCCTTAAACACGGTAGACCACCATAAGCCTACCTGTAATATCTTCGAAGCAGTTTCCTCTACACTTGCATGTCATCCCACAACTCCACTGTGACATTCCCATATAATATCATGTCATTCATGATCAAGTACACAACCTCTCAAGATGTTATCTAATCCCAATTTGTGCATTGGCCTGTAATCAATTGGTAATCTTCTGCACAAACCATGAGGTGCCTCTTCTATGTTGCGGAATATCCCTCTGGCATAGTACCAGTAATTATAAATAAGGAAACATCTAACAGATAATCATGGATATGCGTAAAATATCTTCATTTGGGAGTTTTTCATCTACAACTCTGTCACCTTCTCCCGACTCTAGTCTAGACAAATGATCTGGCCCTACATTTAGTTTACCAAGCTTGAAAATGACCTCAAAAGAAAACTCCTAAAATAACAACAACCATCTTCAAATTCGACCTTCTAACACATGTTTGTTAACTAGATACTTCAAAGTAGAGTGATCAGTAAAAAACTTAAAATTATTGCCTAACAAATAATGTCTAAACTTTTGTAAAGAATAAACCATAGTCAAACCTTCCCTTTCAATTGTAGTGTAGTTGTGCTTAGCCTGGGAAATCTTTCTGCTAGAAAAATATATAGGATGATCAATATTTCTGTCCCCTAGTTGTGCCATAATAGTTCCTAACTCAATCGTTGATGCATCAATGTGCACATGGAACTCAATTTTTCAGTTATGATAATTTAAAATATGTGCAGTACTCAACTTTTCTCTGAGCAGGTCGAACACTTTATCACAGTCTTGAGTCCAACAAAATTCTTCAGATTTCTTAGAGCGTTGTTCCAAAGGTTTTGTTATACTTGTTTAATTCCTAATAAACCTACGATAGTATCCAGTATGGCCCAAAGTAGTTCGAAACTATTTGACAGTGGTAGGAAGAGGCATATTGAGAATTACTGCAACTTTTGCAGGATCGACTAGCACTCCTTCCCTACAAAATATATGTCCTAGCAGGTTCCCAAAGGGTACACAAAAAGTACATTTTCTCAGATTAAGAGAAATCTGTAGTTGTCTATAGAGATCCAACATCAATCATAATCTTCTGCATCAACCACGAGGTTCCTCTTCTATGTTGTGAAATATCCCTTTGGTATAGTACCATTAGTTAGAAATAAGGTAATATCTGACAGATAATCAAGGATAGCCTCTATGCGTAAAATATCTTCATCTAGGAGTTGTTCACCTACAACTCTCCCACTTTCTCCCGACTCTAGTCTAGACAAATGATATGGCCCCACATTTAGTTTACCAGACTTGAAAATGACCTCAAAAGAAAACTCCTGAAATAACAACAACCATCTGCAAATTTGACCTTCTAACATGGGTTTGTTAACCAAATACTTCAAAGTAGAGTGATCAGTAAAAAACTTAAAATGACTACCTAACAAATAATGTCTAAACTTTTGTAAATCATAAACCATTCCCAAACCTTCCCTTTTAGTTGTAGTGTAGTTGTACTCAGCCTGGCAAAGCTTTATGCTAGCAAAATAGACAGGATGATCGAGATTTCCTTCCCCTGGTTGTGTCAGAATAACGCCTAACGCAATCACATATGCATCAATATGCACATGGAACTCAATTTCCTAGTTATGATAATTTAAAATAGGTGTGGTACTCAACTTTTCTTTGAGTAGGTCGAATGTTTTATCATAGTCTTGAGTCTAATGAAATTCTTCGGATTTATTTGGTAGTTGGTCCAAAGGTGTTGTTATACTTGTGTCATTCCTAATAAACCTGCAATAGTATCTAGTATGGCCCAAAGTAGTTTGCAATTGTTTGACAATGGTAGGAAGAGGAATATTGAGAATTACTGCAACTTTCAAAGGATCAACTAGCACTCCTTCCCTATAAACTATATGTCCTAGCAAATTCCCAAAGGGTACAAAAAAAGTACAATTTCTCAAATTAAGGGAATTGTGTAGTTGTATGCAGTGATCCAACATCAGACCTAATAACTTGTTGTGCTACTTGAGTAACTTGTACACAGTCCAATCATCTGGTTATACCTCAAGAAACTTATGAACGAATTCACAGAATGTTGTAATCACTATCCGAGAGAACACTGGTGGAGAATTCTTGAGCCCAAAAGGCATAACATTATAGGCAAATGATCCCCACTCGGTAGTGAAGGTAGTATTTTTCTTGTATTCTTCGGCGATTCGAGCTTGGTGGTATCCAAGAAAACCATCTGTAAAGGAATAATATTTGTTTCTCGCTACTTGATCCAGTAACTCATTGCTAAATGGGGTAGGAAAGGGGTCAAGTACACAAGAAGCATTCAAGCTTTTGTAGTCCACACAAACTCGTATATCCTATGTACCTTTCTTGGTTTGTATGACGATAGGACTAATCCATTCATCCTTATCGACAGGTAAAATTATCCCAGCTTCCAGCATCCTATCAATCTCCTTCTTCATATTATCTTTGACTCTGGGGTTCAGAAAATATGTTCTATGTTTAATGGGTCTTGATTCAAGCTGTAATTATATCTTCATCTCCTCTAAATCTCCCTTAATACCTTTTAGTTTTTAAAATCTTGTAGGGAATAGGTCCTCATATTCTTGCAGCAGAGCCTGTATCTCAATCACGGTCTACTCGTCCTAGTAATCCCCTATGGAAGCTAGCTTAGGTTGGTCCTCACTCCCGATGTTTATTTTTCACAAATTTAGGGGTTTAGAATAAAAACAATTAACATCATCTAATTTAGTGTCGTGCATAGATATAGTGCCTCCTCATTCTTTAAATTTCAAATTCCTAAGATCATCTAGGCCTTCGGGGTCTCTTGGGTATTCATCAATTTTACTACAAGTCAAAGGTATTTGTCCAGGGTCTGGGTAAAGGTTATGATCAAGTAGATATTCATGTTCAGAACATACTAGGGGTGGACATAGAGGTTGAAATTCATCTGTGAATAGCATTGTCTTAATATGTTTCAAATCTAAGGTGATTTCAGGAGACTTACCTGAGAATAAGAAGTCTTGGAAGAACTGTTTGTGAAGGATTTCCCAGCAAGTGGTTTGTCGTCGAGCCTCCTCACGCACATACCAAGTAGTTGAAATTTATCCCAAAGAATGAATAAACTAATGCACCCAAAAGTGAGAAGGCAATTTCACGACCTCCCATACTTGAATACAATGTGCAACATGTTCCCTTGAATCACAAAACCCATCATATGCTACCAAAGTTGAGGTCTGAATGGTTGGTTCTTGATCCTTATTTGGCTGAGTAATATGAGATGGGGGAATAAAGTGATATTGGATGGCACGCTTTGCCTCATCCTAGGAATAAAAGGTACCCTTATGGGTGGCCCACCACCTAGCTAGAGATGATCTTAACGCAGCATTAAGTACTAGAAGTATTTGCTATGGTGCAACCTCATCCTCCAAATCAACAAGAAAGTTTCCTAAATCTGAAGTGTCATCATAAACAAGGTGTTCTCTAACCTCTAATCAAACCCACCTAGAAGCTCTGATAGGCACGCAACACCTTGAGAAGTTATCATATCTTCCATGTTGCTAGTTCTCAAAAGCTACCTCTAAATCTCCACCTGCATATTGAATACTCCACCAACTTATTGTTATTGGATTAATTGGTAAATTCTAACATAAACAGATCTCCCTAGATCCACCCAGAACTACAACAAAATAGAAGAGAATATGATGATTTCCCTAAGCTCTAACTATTGAGTTTACTCTTTAACAAGAGATAGACAACATACCGTTTAAATGGCGTTTCCCCTTGCCATTGCCATCCTAACTCCACTTTGGTGCTTCTATGATATTGAATTTGTAAGAGAACACAAGCCAACCAAAGTGAAATAAGTACAATGAACTCAACCAGAACCTATGTATGTGATCAAGGAATCATACAATAAAACAAGACCAATTTTATGGGAAAGAAAAATATCACTATATTAAAGGATGTGGAAGAAAGATACAGCTAGATGCCTTGATGTTGTTAGGTTCCTTCCAATGGTTCCTTTCTTCCCACACACTTCTGCTCCACGGATTATGAGATCAACAATCTATCTTGACAAAGAAAACCTCAAAGCCAACATACAAGCTCCAAAAACTCCAAGCTACAAAACTCAAGAATTTTCCAACTTTTCCAATCTAATTTCCCAAGCTACCAAGCTAGATTTCTCCATGAGAGATCCTCTCTTTTTATAAGCTGAAGAGGATAGGTTGAGGAGGTTAGGATGATCCCACTAAATCAGAAAAGCAAGTAAGATCCAAATTGATCGAAGGCCACCTCACCATAGAAGGTTCTCCTTCTAGAAGCATCGAGAAGATGCTCATTTTTCCCACGTACAAAAATCGTCACACCTCTAGAACTGAGTAGAGTGTGACGACGTCATAGGCCAGGTTTAGTATAGCATGTGATGATCTGATATCATTGAACCTCTATAACTGGATAGGGTGCGACGATCCTCCTTATTAGGGTTTTTACAAAGGAAAATATGATTTCATCTCTCAGGAAAAGTTCTTCTCCCTTATTTCCTCGGGAATTTAGGCCACTGATCCTTCTGAAGACAACAGATAGGTTTATATCATTAACAATCATAGGTATGATGAAAATAATGTGTAACAGAGAGCTTGTCAAAGTATGAAGCTAGAACAGAGTCATAGCTGAAATACTTTGTCGAGTGTGTGTAGGAAACAAGGAACACGTCGGTCGAAAACCTACCAACAAACAAGGAAATACATTACAATAATATATCATCACTGAGGTAGGCATTCCCATACTGAGAATATAAATGAATGAAATCATAAATGTCGACATGCAAAGATCCAAGTCAAGTAAGATAGGTCATGGCCACCAAACATACACTGTGGATCCATGCCAATATGACTCAAAAATGAACATAGCCACCAAAAATACATTGTGGATCTATGCATTAAAGACTCAAATTTGGACATAGCCATGAGACATACATTGTGGATCTATGCAACAATACAATCTGAATATAATCGAACGCAACCTGAATCTATTAGAAAATATTCAGGGTCTTCATCTCCACCATTCTATAGTACGAATCTAACCATGTGAATACATGTGTTGAATTTGAACATGGTAGAAACTACTTGACTACTGGTCATTAGTGAATATTGTTAACAAGTGCAAGGAAAATCACCATTAATTTCAATGACTCCCAAGGTACTCTAGTACAATCCAACGAATGTGAATTAATGAGTTGAAGTCGAACACTCGGCGGAATCTCTCGATCAAGGGTCAATAATGAAAACCCATTGACGAAAGCGAGGAAACATGCCATTGAGGCATGCAAGTTCCAAGGTACCAATTAGTTTCTAAGTCTAATTCCTGGATAATGAGTTGAAGTCGACAGGAAAAGACTCGTCACAATAGGACTTTAATGTATCCCCCATCAATGACATGAAATAGGTAACAAGATTTGACGTAGATTAGAGTAACAATATTCAGGACTGACTTAGGGATGGCCGACACAATAGAAGGATTAAGGATTGCATAAATGGCCGACACAATAGAATGTTTTTTGGGTTGAACTTCTCTTTGAACATATTGACGACACGACAACTCTCTTGAAAACAATGACTCAACAACAGGGATCATAGACCAATTTGTAATCTTATAAAGGAGTATGATCAAGAGACAAGTGGGTTTTTTAACCTAGACACAAAGCGAGTGAAAGGGTGTCATGTCCAAAAGCGACTCTTCCATGGAATACAGGTTTAGATACATTTCTTTCCCAATTTTTCCCCCACCATTTCTGGTGAGTACCTCATTATTTTTACACAAGCTTGAGGAGGATAACATATGCTTGAACTGTAAGCTCATCCTTCGGATGAGTCCCTCGGAGTATGTTTAACGAAACCTAGGAAGGAGTGGTTTGGTCCCATATGGGCCTTTCAATGCTTATTTTATTAGTCCAAAGAAAGAAAACTCAGGGTTTTTCATGTTTAGAGAGTCTGAAAAACACTTAAAGGAAACTCCAAAAAGTCATTTTTCGTAAAGTAGTCTGATGAGACCGAAAAAGAGATAATCTACCACTCAATAGAAGTTTTCTTCAAACACTTTAATGAGCGTGAAAAGAACAAGATCGCTCTGCAATCTTTTCTTGTTTAGAGAGTCTGAAAAGAGATTAAAGGGAACTCCAGGGAGTTCCTTTTTTGTATAACCTTTACGAGTCCAAAAAAGTGATAAAAGTTTACTTAGTTACATTCTCAAGTATTTACGAGCATGAGAAAGAACAAATACTAAGATCGGGATTGTTTTCATTTTTACACAAGCTTAAAACAAAACAAAACTATGCTTGGGATAGATTTTATGTTTATACAAGCTTAAAACTAAACAAAACTATGCTTGGACCTGGTTTCATTTTTACACAATCTTGAACCAAAGGAAACTATGCTTGAGGTAGGTGGTTTCATTTTTACACAATATTGAACCATAGAAAACTATGCTTGGACTTCCCAATGCATAACACAAGGATGGTTGGTACTTAGCCCCCAGCTTAAGAAACTAGCGGCTTTAACTTTAGCATGAAGTCCAGAGGCTGAAAGCGTTTCCCCCCAAGATTTGTTTAGTCCAACAACACAAGAGGATGAAATTAAGCTTCAAATACTATAAGTAATGAATTACTTGACTCAATTGAAGAGGGGAGAAATATGTTTCATTTTTAACGAGCTTGCCACAAAGAAGAAAAACTATGCTCGATAATCTAGGTTCAATACCCAGACCTCTCTTTCATTTTTTAACGAGCTTGACACAAAAACATGAACTATGCTCGTGACCTTTGTTTCATTTTTTAACAAGGTTTCCATAGAGACGCAAAAACTATCCTTGTGATCTTCATTTCATTTTTTAATGATGTTACTACAGAAATGCAGAACTATCCTCACAATTGGTTTCATTTTTTAACGAGATTGAAATCATAAAACCATGCTCAAGGCTGGTTTCATTTTTTAATGAGATTGAAATCAGAAAACCATGCTCAACGTTGGTTTCATTTTTTAATGATCTTGAAATCAAAAAACCATGCTCAAGGCTCTCTTCTTGATCATGTATTCCAAGAGGACAATGCTCCAGAAGGACACCGTGTCAAGGGACAAAACTCGGTCATAGATTCCAAGAGATCTTCACTGGATGGAAGAACAATGCTCTGGAAATACACCATCTCGAGGTTCGCAATGGGGGTAAGGAGACCAAGCTCCAATAGCCCTACCGAAGATATCACCTTGTCAACTACCGGAGCCAGGTCATAATATATCGAGCTTACGATGAGAGTCTCATCTGCATCGACAGTTGAAGACATGGGAGACAACGCCACATAATTGACCTGTGACAGGGAAGATACCATCTGCATATATGAACCATTTAGGGAATTCATCGAGTTGATGGTCAAGTCAGGACCAACAAATGAAATTTGATCAATAGACACAATTCTTCGATCGTGAGGGAAAGATATCACATGAAACAGAGTGGACACAATAGCTTCCATGGCATAGACATAGTCTCGCCCAAGGAGTAAATCGAAATCCAAGGGGTCTTGGAATACCATGACATCAATAAAAACAATTTTCCCTCCCAAAGTTATGGGAAACTGAGGAAGGGTCCCTAAAGGTTGACTGGTTTTTATGTTTAAAGCCAACAAATTCTGTGTAACTAGCACAAGTTGAGGGTAACCCAAAGCTTGCCAATCAATAAAGAACAAAATACTAACGAAATAACCTTCATCTATCAATGTCTGAGGAACGTCTCGACCACAGACTTGTACTGTAATATTGAAAGGAATGTGAGAGGGAAGACGAGGTCCAATTAGAACACCCCAATCAAAAAGGATGGCCTCATTACTTGGAGGAGGTTCTACAAGAGAAAGAGGAATTCCCCCCAACATGGTAGATTTTGTATCAACGAGAAAAATGTGGGCAGTATCAGCTTTACTCTATAGCGAGACACTAGGATTGACCGATGATGAGACCAGATCGACCACTTGGGTTTCATTATCCAAGGTGAGAATGGGGTCGACAGGTGGAAAAGGATCGACCACATGGTTTTCACTCTCTAAAGGGAGAGTGGGATCAACCGAGGTTGAAATCGGATCGACCACTTTGTCAACTGGTTCAACTAAGGACGTGACTAGATTGACTACCTGATCAACCGGACTAACCAATGAAGGGACCAAATTGATCATTCCATAAACTATAGGTAGGTTGAGAGAAATCTTGCGATAAGAAACTGGAATTTGAGGTTGGAAAACAGTCATGTCGTCCAGTAATTTCGAGGCTTCGTCCATACGAGGGAAAAGGTGATTTTGATGACTCCCTCTACATAACATACAAGGGAACTTGACTCTACTTTTCTTCTTCCCAACCATATCTTGACTAGTTGATGGGATGTCGTCAACATGTTGTTCAGTGGCTGACGACATGGGTTGGCGAGGGTGTGTGGACCATGCTTATATAACCTTGGATAGACCAAGGAAATCCTTAAGAAGATGGCTACCCTTACAAATCATGTAAGGGTACTTGGGCTTATGGGTTGTTTGGGTGATCTTGGCATCATCAACTCTCCCAGCACGATTATCAGTAACTGGTGGTTTTCCAACATGTTTGGTAGTGGTTGGAAGTTTGTACCCTTGCTTATTTTTCTTCTTCTTATTCTTCTTTTTCTTCTTCTTCTTATCCACCGGGTTACTAGCTGCAGAGCTTTCACTCGGTGAATAATATGAAACACAAGAAGACCTTGCAAGTGAAGAAGGTGAAGAAGGCGAAGGATCACCATGAAGTTGATGTTCTTGGGGGTAAGTGCTTACAACCTAAGCATTTGTTGCATTCAGGATTACCGGAGTGGAAAACAACCAGACCAGAAATCCAATTGTGAGACCTGGAAGGATCAAAGTAACGATTAAGGAGGACCAATGTTTTTGTAAGAAGGAAAAACAAAAGGTTCCCCTAGCAAAGGGGTTCCTTCATTGGTCATTTCGGGAACTGACGCCGTGAAATAAAGATCCAACCTAGAGTCTTCTAGGGAAGACAAACAACACATGCTAAAAATCTAGGAAGCAAACAAGCAAACAAAACCTTCTTACAATGAACACACTAGTTGGTAATGAAATCCAACATCGCGGGAACAATGTAAGAAGGGGCTAAGATAGAGAGGGTGGAAAAGTTACATTGACGACCTGCTTAACAGACTTACACCCTGGTGCAAGCTCCCACACATAATTGTGGGTATATCCTCCAAGGAGATCAAGTGAGTTTCGCCAACGTTGATTCTTGGTACCATGAATACTTTCCCCTCCACAGTCACCTTGTGTGAAGTGTTGATTAAGGTTGGTTGTCATTAATGTCAACCCTTGAAGAAAGCCCGATAGAACAAAGGTTTGGGTAATGGACCCAAGTTTTTTTGATGTAAAGATTACTCATTATTTTCTTGCCATGTTTGATAATAAGTATAAATGGATGAACTCCAAAGTGGTCCCCTTATGGTTAAAGCCCTCATGGGAAGACGCTTTGTGGATTGAGTTATCCTAGAAGTATGGTTAGAGAACTCATGCTTATTTGTGGAATAATGAGATGAATGTCAGTGAATTTGTTAGTGAAACTATCATAGATGTATATTTCTTGTCATTCCATTTCTGGTGGTATGTGGAACGTCACATAACTCCTCATGGTTAGAGAGTTATGGCCATAAGAAGTTGGAGAACCTAGGTTTCGGTAATGGACCCAAGTTTGTTTGATGGATAATGGTATGAGTTTTGATATATTTTCAGGTAATACTATTCTATATGAATATTAAATGGCATTCTATTTCTAGTGGTATGTGGAACATCACATAAATCCTCATAGTTTGAGAGTTATGGCCTTACAAAGTTGGAGGACCCTCATATGTCATCTAGAAGCCCCAAAAGGTCAAAGTAGTCAAAGTGGTTTAAGAGATTTTAGAAGGTAAATAATAAAGTGAAATGATGAGTGTACTATAATTCAAAGTGAATAGAAAATAAATTATTTAAATAATAAATTTAATGGAGAAATTAGAAGTGGGTTAACCCTAAAATAAGGAAAGTGGGCAAAGTGACCTAGAAGATGGTTTTAAGGAAGCTACTTGGAGAGTATAAATAAGAGGCAAGGCTCTCTCATTTTAGACCGCACTTGAGAATATTGAATACCTATAGGTTTCTGAGGTGACCAAAGGATATCTAAGCCTAATTTATGAGAGAAGGTGAAGAAAAGAAGGTCGGAATTCAAGGAAGGATTAATTCTTTTGATGATGTTTTCTAAGGTATGTTATTTACAGGTCATCACACCATTTTCGCAATAAATTTTTTTATAGAATGATTCAGATCGTGAAATTTCTATTCCATTAAGGAAACATATCCAAGTATCTGTGGTAAAAAAAAATTCTTGTGGGTCATTGTATTTTTGGAGTTACACTCCGTGGAAAATAGGGTTTGTGGCTAGTCCTGAAACTAGTCTAAAATAGGTGTTTCAAGTAAAAATGTCATAAATGCTTCATAAAATATCCAAATTTAGTAATACAAAATGTGTTGGTTATATTATAGACTTTAGTATGCTTTGTAATAGTTTTAGATTGATTAAACCAATATTCCATGCGAGGCACACTCTACAAGGTCACTCTCTAGAATAAGCCAGAATTTTGCAAGGTATGTCATTTTTGCTATAACTCCTTTCCTGAAAGGTTCCAAGTAGTGACACCTAGAGGAATTTCATAAAACACACTGAAGAACATTGTGTATCAGTTTCAGATCTTTGTTCGTTACAGGTACAAATATATGATTATTTCAAGTTAGGGTTGTTGACTAATCCAAAACTAGTCATGTGAGACTAAAGAAAAGTTTGATGAAAATGCTAGTCTCTTGTTGTTAAAGTTAAGGAAGGTTTGCAAGTATGTGATCATATACACCAAGTCTATTACAGAGTTACAAATCATATTTGGATGATAAAATTGATGAGGGCTTTTGGTTGAGGTACAAGTTGGGTACATGATTGAGACAAGTAGTTGATGAGTTGACACATACATGAGGTGTATAGTTGATGATGTTGGTACATATTGATGAGTCATAGTTGATGAGTAGTTGACACATGATTGGTACATACTGGTACATGGTTGGTTTCACTTGTTTATGGTACAGGTTGATTATAGGTTGGTGCACGGTTGATGCACTTGTTTATGGTACAGGTTGATTACAGGTTGAGGTACAGGTTGATGCATGGTTCAGGGTTATTGGTATAGGTTTACAGCGGTATATCTCACAGTTATAGTGTGACAGTGGTTCCATAATTCTACTTTGACTTCAGGATGGTTGGATAGGGCAAGGATAGGTGGTTGTATCCACCTTCTGGTTGCAATCGAAGAACATAGGGGGTTGTAGCCTCCTTCTGGTTGTAGCCATAGAATTTGGGAGTTGGAGCTTCCCTTTGGTTGTAGCCTGAGAAACTAGGGGGTTGGAGCCTCCTTCTAGTTGCATCTGAAAAACAAAGGAAGTTGGTGCTTCCAATGAATGTAATTCTTCAAGACATATAAGAAAAAGAATTATGTGGTTTTCTCCCACTTTGGGTTTCCACGTAAAACACTGGTGTATTGTGTATGTGTATGATTGTTCATTTCTTCATTTCTCATTATTGGATGATAATTCTACATTGACATAACTCTTGGATTATTTGGTTTTAAAAGGATTATAATTTCTCTATTACTGATTCACACCCCCCCGCCCTGGCTCAGTAATCCAACAATTGGTATCAATGCAGGTTCCTTCAGAAATCAGTTTAACCACTAAAAGGTAGATCATGGAGAGAAACAACTTGTATAAAAATAGAATACCACAATTTGATGGACAGAAGTATGCTTTTTGGAGCATAAGGATGAAGACATATATACAGGCACATGGATTTGAAATTTGGAAATCAATTGTAGATGGATACACAGCACCAGCAGTTCCACCAACAAATGACGAAGCAGTTAAACTCGATCAGAATAATTCCAAAGCCACAAATGCACTTCTGAATGGTCTCAGTGAAATGGTATTCAACAAAGTTGCACATTGTAAATCCGCTAAAGAGATTTTGGATAAGCTTCGAAATATTTATGAAGGACATTCAAAAGTCAAAGTAGCAAAGCTTCAAACTTACAGAGGTCAGTTCGAACAACTAAATATGAAAGAAGATGAGAATATTGCAACCTACTTCTTACGAGTCGATGAAACAGTGAATGAAATCATAAGATTGGGAGAAGAAATCAAAGAATCTGTAATTGTTCAAAATGCACTAAGATCTCTTCCTATGAGATTTGACCCTAAGATATCATCACTAGAAGAAAGATCATATCTAAACTCAATAAGCATGGACGAACTACATTGAATCTTCACAGCATATGCAATGAAAACTGAACAATAAAATCCAGATGTAAAAGAAGCATCTTTCAAAGCATCCAAAAGATCAAAGAAAAGGGAAAAACAATAAGAAGAACATAACAGCAACAGTGATGTCTCATAAGATGATGAAGAAGTGGCCAACTTTGTCAAAAGACTGAACAAGGGAACCGATAGTAAATATAGAGGTAAGCTTCCTTTAATTTGTTTTAATTGTGATGGTATTGTTCATTTTTTTAACAAATGTCCTCATAAGAAAAAGAGAAATGATGAAGGCTACTCAAGAGGCATAATTTGACTACCGAGAAGAATTGATGTGTTCCATAGAAGTTATAAGAAGAGAAAACAAGAAAAACAAGAAACTACAAGCGAAAATAGACAAGAAAGAAGACACTCAAGAACTAGAACAAATGATCACAAATTTGAAGGTTCAAATAGAAGAAGATAAAAGAATTGAAGAAGCACTCAAAGAACAGCTAGAAGAAAATGACAGGATCATTGGAAATTTGGAAGCAGAGATTGTCACATTAAAAAAGGATATTCAAAAGAAAAATATGCAGAATAGCTCAAAAGTTTTGGATGACATTATCAGCAGTCAAAAATCTCATCTTGACTAGTCCATACTTGGATACAATCAGACAGAAAAGGGATCAAGCTCCAAAACAACAGAGCAAGAAACATATCCAAAAAGCTATGCAGAAAAAATCAAAGGGGATAGGAAGATATACAAGGAAGATTATAGGGACACTCCTCCACTGAGAAGTTTCAGATTTCAGAATCAACAACAGATAAATAGGCCTCAAGAAGAAGAAGGAAAGCACCTTCTTTCAGAAGATCTTCAACTCTCAGGTATCAAACTATATTTTTTGGTTTATCTTATGCATGTAATAATTTTGGACATGAAGTTGTGAATTGCAGAGCTAACAATAGGAACATAAACAACTTTGAAAGTCATACACAAAAGGGTTATCCAAGAAGGCCTAGTGAAACACAAAGAAGAAGTTACAACATGTTTGAATCTTTGAGAACTGTAGTGGAATGTTACAAATGTAACAACTTTGGACACATGGCCAAATATTGCAGAATGGCATTCCCTCCAAGAGAATCGCAACAAAATAACAATAGTCACAGACAGGAACCTCAAAAAAGGACATGGATAAGAAAGTAGAATCAGTATAGCAATGAAGAATGCACACTCGCTCTACAAACTAAGAAGAATAAACGTGGTTGGTATGTTGACAGTGGTTTTTCAAAACACATGATAGGTGATAGAGACAGGTTTCTTACATGAAGAAAGGAAAGAGATGGATTAGTCTCCTTCAGAAATGATGATTCAGCTAAAAATCATTGGAAAAGGCACAGTTAGAATAGGGAACAAGAATACAAAGGCATAAAATGTTCTACTAGTAGAAGATATGAAACATAATCTTCTAAGTGTGATTCAAATGTGTGACCAAGGTCATAAAGTTACTTTCGATTCACAAAAGTACGAGATAAGAAAAGAAGGTTCAAGAAAATTGATTGCTATAGCTGCAAGAACTTCAAGCAACATATATGTGTTAAGTGAAGGTGGAAATGAAAAGTGTTGTCTAGGAAAGGAAGATGAAATTTGGCTACGGCATAGAAGAATGGGTCACATAAATTTTGATAACCTTGTCAAAGTTAGCAAAAGAGAAGAAGTCAGATAAATTCACCAGATCACGAAACCAACCAACACTTTATGCAAGCATTGTCAACAAGGAAAACAAACAAATACCAGGTTCAAATCAAAGGAATAATTCAATGTCAAGACCACTGTAAATTGTGCACACTGGTCTAGTTGGACCAACTACAACAAAGGGTTTAAAAGGTTAGAAATACTTTATGTTATTAGTTGATGATTATACAAGAATGACTGCAGTTTGCTTTCTCAAGAATAAGTCAGAAGCTTTTAAAAACTTTAAGATATACAAGGAAATGGTTGAAAATGAAATGGATTCAAAAATAAAATGTTTGAGATCTGATAATGGAGGAGAGTTCACTTCAAAGAAATTTATGGACTACTGCAGCAATCATGGAATAAAAAGGCAATTCTCTATTGCTAGGACACCTCAACATAATGGAGTTATTGAAAGAAAGAACAGGACAGTATAGGAAATGGCTCGAACAATGCTAATGGATTCGAAATTGACAAATATATTTTGGACACAGGCAATGCATACAGCAGTTCACATTCAAAACAGAATAATGCTCAAAAAAAACACTGACAAAACTCCCTACAAGCTATGGAAAGGAAGACCAGCAAATGTGCAGCACTTAAGAGTTTTTGGAAGCAAATGCTACATCAAAAGAGAAGATGGAAGAATGGGAAAGTTTGAATCTCATGTGGACAAAGGAGTTCTTGTTGGTTACTCAAGTACAAGGAAAGAATACAAGTGTTACAATCTGAGATTGAACAAATTTGTGGAAAGAATCAACGTAACAATTGATGAAATAGGCAAACCAGAATCAAAGGAAGAAGAAAATGAATCAATGGAATAGCCTTTCGAAAAGGAAGCAGAAGATGAAAAAGAAGTAGAAGAGGAAGATGAAGAGAATCTGACAGAAGTAGAAGAGAAAGTTCATTAAGTGTCTCCAAAGACACCTAGCAGACAAGTATAGAAGAATCATCCTTCAGATCAGATTATCGGAAACAAATATGTAGGAGTTGAGACTAGAAGAAGAATTTGTTCACCTGAACAAACACACCTAGCACTCTTATCTACAATTGAACCAAACTATTTTGAAGAAGCTAGCAAGGATGAATTTTGGAATAAGGCCATGGATGAAGAATTGGATCAAATAGAGAAAAATGACACTTGGGAATTGGTTCCAAGACCAAAGAATAAGAATGTGATCAGCACAAAATGGGTTTTCATGAATAAATTGAATGAAGATGGATAGGTTACAAGGAACAAAGCTATATTGATATGTAAAGGATATGCACAGATTGAAGGAATTGACTTTGAAGAGAGATTTTCCCTAGTTGCCAGAATGGAAGCAATTCATTTGCTTTTAGCTTATACATGCTCCAAAAATATTAGAGTGTATCAGATGGACATAAAATCATCTTTTTTGAATGGGGAACTTGAAGAAGAAGTCTACATTAAACAACCAGAAGGATTTCAGTTGTCAAAGAATGCAGACTATGTGTGCAAATTAAAGAAGGCCTTGTATGGTCTAAAATAGGCTCCTAGAGCATGGTACTCTGGATTGGATAAGTATCTACAACAGGAAGGGTTCAGAAAAGGAAGTACAGACAGCAACCTCTACATCAAGGTAAGTCAAGGTAATATTTTATATTGAAGTTATGTTGATGATATTATTTTTGGTAGTGATGATGACAAGTTAAACCAGAAATTTGCAAAGGATATGCAGAATGAATTTGAAATGTCATTACTTGCAGAACAATCCTTCTTTCTGGGACTTCAGATACATCAAAGAAACTAAGAAATTTCTATTTCTCAAACCAAGTATATCAGAGAAATGTTAAAGAGGTTCAGAATGGAATATTGCAAACTAGTTGCAAGTTAAGAAAAGATGATGATTCAAATTCTACAGATCAAAGGCAATACAGGTCAATGATTGGTAGCCTACTATATGTGACAACATCCAGACCAGATGTAATATAGGCAGTTGGACAGGTGGCATGATTTCAAGTAGCACCAAAGGAATCACATGTATTAGCAGTGAAGAGAATTTTCAGATATCTCAAAGGAACAGAAGAGTTTGGATTATGGTATCCAAAAGGAAAGGATCTATCTTGTATTGCCTAGACAAATGCAGATTGGGCAGGTTTTATTGATGACCAACGAAGCACCAGTGGAGAAGCATTCTACTTGGGTGATTTTTTAGTATCATGTATAAGCAAGAAACAGTCATCAATATCTCTATCTACAGTCGAGGCAGAGTATATTGCAGCAACAAAATGTTGTACACGGGTTCTTTGGATGAAACAAACTTTGACATATATGCAAGTTGAGTATGATGAGCCCATTCCAATATATTGTGATAATATAAGCTCCATCAATATCTCAAAGAACCCGGTGATGCACTCCAAGACAAAACACATTCCAATCAAGTATCACTTTATACGGGAACAAGTTGCAGAAAAGAACATCGGATTTAAGTATGTGGGCACAAAAGAACAAGTAACAGACATCTTTACAAAACCACTTCCACCGGAATCCTTTGACTATCTTCCCCAGAGACTCAGAGTTATTTCTACTCCAAAATTAATGCTTTTGAATTCTTATTTTATATCTCTTAGATGTACACGAGGAAGCACCATAAAGAGGACAATTCAGTCAGGGGGAGCAGCCCCAGATGGAAAGATACTTTTTCCATTGATGATAAATGGGAGAGATTCATCAAATGCAGAGGACAGAGGCATGGTTCTAGGGGGAGAAATGGTCATGGAGATGCAGAGGATAGAGGCATGTTTCCAGGGGGAGCATGGGTGATATGACTTCAGTATTGCATGACATAATTTCATATTTGCATCAAATTGTTGCCATCAATGCTAAAGGGGGAGATTGTTGATTAAGTTTGGTTGCCATTTATGTCAACCCTTGAAGAAAGACCGATAGCACAAAGGTTTGGGTAATGGAACCAAGTTTGTTTGATGTAAATATGATTCATTATTGTCTTTTCATGGTTGATAATAAGTATAAATGCATGAACTTCAAAGTGGTCCCCTTATGGTGAAAGCCCTCACGAGAAGATGCTTTGCGGATTGAGTTATCCTAGAAGTATGGTTAGAGAACCCATTCTTATTTGTGAAATAATGAGATGAAGGTCAGTGAATTTTTCAGTGAAAATATCCTAGATGGATATTTCTTGTCATGCCATTTTTGGTGGTATGTGGAACGTCACATAACCCCTCATGGTTAAAGAGTTATGGCCATGAGAAGTTGGAGAACCCAAGTTTGGGTAATGGATCCAAATTTGTTTGATGGATAATGGTATGATTTTTTATATATTTGCAGGTAATACTATTCTATATGAATAGTACATGTCATTCCATTTCTGGTGATATGTGGAACTTCACATAAATCCTCACGATTTGAGAGTTATGGCCTTACGAAGTTGGAGGACCTTCATATGTCATCTAGAAGCCCCAAAAGGTCAAAGTAGTCAAAGCGGTTTAAGAGATTTTAGAAGATAAATAATAAAGTGAAGTGATGATTGTACTATAATTCAAAGTGAATACAAATAAATTATTTAAATAATAAATTTAATGGAGAAATTAGAAGTGGGTTAACCCTAAAAAAAGGAAAGTGGGCAAAGTGACCTAGAAGATGTTTTTAAGGAAGCTACTTGAGAGTATAAATAAGAGGCAAGACTCTCTCATTTTAGATCAAACTTGAGAATATTGAATACCTATAGGTGTCTGAGGTAACCAAAGGATATCTAAGCTGAATTTCTAAGGGAAGGTGAAGAAAAGAAGGCCAGAATTTAAGGAAGGATAAATTATTTTGATGATGCTTTCTAAGGTATATTATTTATAGGTCATCTTACCATTTTTGCAATAACATTTTTTATAGAATTATTCAGACTGTGAAATTTATATTCCATTGAGGAAACATATCCAAGTATCTGTGGTAAAAAATTCATCTTATGGGTCGTTGTATTTTTGGATTTAAATTCCATGGAAAATAGGGTTTGTGGCTAGTCCTGAAACTAGTCTAACAAATGTGTTTCAAGTAAAAATGGCATAACTTCTTCATAAAAGATCTAAATTCAGTAAGACCAAAAGTCTTGGTTAGAGTACAGTCTATAGTATTCTTTGTAATAGTTTTAGATTGATTCAACCAATATTCCATGCAGGGAACGCTCTACAAGGTCACTCTTTAGAATAATCTAGAATTTAGCAAGGTATGTCATTTTTTCTATAACTCCTTTTTTGTGAGGTTCAAAGTAGTGAAACCTGGAGGAATTGCATGAAACACACTAAATAAAATTTTATATCAGTTTCAGATCTTTATTCATTACAGGTACAAAGTTATGATTATTTCAAGTTAGGGTTGTTGACTAATCCAAAACTAGTCATGTGAGACTAAAGAAAAGTTTGATGAAAATGCTAGTCTCTTGTTGTTAAAGTTAAGGAAGGTTTGCAGGGATGTGATCATATACACTGAGTCTATTATAGAGTTACAAATCATATTTGGATGATGAAATTGATGAGGGCTTTTGGTTGAGGTACAAGTTGGGTACATGGTTGAGACAAGTAGTTGATGAGTTGGCACATACATGAGGTGTATAGTTGATGATGCTGGTACATATTGATGAGTCATAGTTGATGAGTAGTTGAAACATTATTGGTACATACTGGTTACATGGTTGGTTTCACTTTTTTATTGTACAGGTTGATTACAGGTTGGTGCAAGGTTGATGTTCTTGTTTATGGTACAGGTTGATTACAAGTTGAGGTACAGGTTGATGCATGGTTGATGCATGGTTTGGGTTTATTGGTACATGTTTATAGCAGTATATCTCACAGTGATAGTGTGACAGCGGTTCCATCATTCTACTTCTACTTCAGGGTGGTTGGACGGGGCAAGGAAAAGTGGTTGTAGCCGGAGAACATAGGGGGTTGTAGCCTCCTTCTGGTTGTAGCCAAAGAATTGGGGAGTTGGAGCTTCCCTAAGGTTGTAACCTGAGAAACTAGGGGGTTGGAGCCTCCTTCTAGTTGCAGATGGAAAACAAAGGAATTTGGTGCTTCCAATGAATGTAATTCTTCAAGACATATAAGAAAAAACATTATGTGGTTTTCTCCAGCTTTGGGTTTCCACGTAAAACACTAGTGTGTTGTGTATGTGTATGATTGTTCATTTTTTCATTGCTCACTATTGGATGATAATTCTACATTGATATAAAACTTTGATTATTTGGTTTAAAAAGGATTATAATTGCTATATTATTGATTCAACCCCCCTCTCAGTAATCCAACATGAAGACCCTAAAGAGATAGGCTACTAAGGTTACCAACTACAACAATGATGCCTAGGGAAACAATCGACAGTCTGATCCACACGCAAAGGCAGGGTATCTAGCCTAAAATCAACTCGAGAAGCTCCCACACATAATCGTGGGTATACTCTCAAGTGACCCCCAATAATACGTGCAATCTCTACACTAAGACCAATAAAGCAGGGTGAGTAACTTTGCCAATCCTAATGCGACCTCGTGATTGACCCTTGTTTTAGAAGGGCTTACCAGGACAAAATGTAGCAAGTGGATTTCACTGCTCCCTAACACAAGATTCTATGTTTGTTTGCAGCTTTGGAAAGTTATCTTTCACACCTATTCCAAAGCCCTACAACTAATCTAATGTAGGTTTGCTACCAGAAAATACAAAAATTTCTAATCAATTTTTATAATCACTTTATTTTAAGGTTGTTGTTTACTCAAGAGGAAAATGGCATGGACTAAATGTTGTTTTGACCGACTCTAAACAATGCAAAGAAATAAGAATGCAAATATTTCACTTCGATGAAAGCTATATTATGAGAAGGAGAAAACATTTATCATTCTTAGATGCACAATGTACCAAAATTTTATTAAACTCATTAATATCAATATCTTCAAGAAATGAGCCAAAGAGACTGTACACTAATACACTAAGAATTCAAGACCAAAAAAGTCAAAAAACATGTAATTTCGCTACTTCAAATGCAAAGATGCCCCCAATCTAATGCAAAGCAAGAAAAAAAATTTGTGTTTAAAAGATAGCTAAAAGCATATTCAAAGTTGTCAAGTAAACTTTAATCAGACCTAACAAATCACCCCAAAACCATATCTAAGATCTGGGCAAGAAAAACCATTAAAAATCATTTTTTTCACAATCGTCGCAGCATGTAGACTAACACAGCGCGATGACATCACACTGTTTCAAAAGGTAGGGTGCGTCGATCATAGATCGTCACACTATCTCTCAAAGTAGAGTGCGATGATCAAATGAAAAATGCAAAAAATAAAAAGCAAGAAGGTTTTTCCAGTGAAGTTTAACAGGTAGAGAGTCAATCTGGATCTCCCAGTGACTCGTAAAATAGAACCCAGGCAATCAAAGAAAGAAAACAAGACTACTAGGAAAACAATATGATCCCTAGTGGAGTCGCCAATTTTGTTATTAGATTAATCGATAAATATGGACATAAATAGATCTCCCTAGATCCACCCAGAACTAGAACAAAACAGAACAGAATATGATGCTTTCCCTAAGCTCTAACTATTGAGTTTACTCTTTAACAAGAGATAGACGACATACCATTTAAATGTCATTTCCTCTTGCCATTTCCATCCTAAATCCACTCTGGTGCTCCTATGATATTGAATCTGTTGAGATTTGGTAGCTTCGAGGTACTTCTACATTGGTAGCGCTCAACATGCAAAAGTGACCAAGCAAATTATATCCTAGTGACTTTATAAATATAAACTGACTTTATAAAGTGATTTTATAAAGTTGAGTCTTTTAATTTCGAAATGTAAAAGTGACTTTATGATGTTATGGATCACTTTATTAACTTAAGTGACCTCAACGAATGATTATATTGTGACCGTTGATTTCAAGGGTAAGTGAAGAGTCACTTGAGGGAGATCAAGGGTTAGAGGAGTTACAATTCAAAATTGATAAAAGGCAGCTCATTAGGAGATGAGGACGCACTTGTTGAGGAGAGATTGAGGGAGATTGAAGGGGAACGCATCCCAATTATCTTGGAGGGAAAGGGTTTCAACAACCAGGAGGAGGCACACATCCCTAGGAGGATTGGCATGCATTCCTAGAATGCATCAACTTCAGTGGAGGACGTATAGTACGGATTGGAGGAGGCCGTATAGCATCTTTTGTTTGCTTTGTTGCTCCAGCCAACTCAAAAAATTATGTTGTGTATTGGCAGGATTTTCTAGGAGTTTCTCTACTAATAACAAATCTGTACAGCAAGGTATAGATCTGTACCTTTTTTGGGCACGAAAATCGAGGCATATTTCTGATATTGGTGGCTATACAGTCCATACAGATTATACCGAAAATCAGTTTTTGATTTCAGATTGTGTTACTATGGATTTATATGTTGTTTTTTTTTTCAGTGAGAGTGAAAGTACAGATGATAAATGTTGATTTAAAGTTGTTGTTGTAACTCAAAAAATTTCCTAAAGCTGAATAAGAAACTTTCTCCTCAATTTGTCACATTTTCTGTGTTATTCTCCTTGGGGTTTTACCCAGAATTTTTCATGGTGCTTTATGGATATTTTTTCCACTGATAGAATGTATTTCCACTACAGATTTAGTTTCAGAACTATATTAATTAGTGTTTCTGCTCATTAATTGTAGCTAGTAAAGGTTTTTAATGCTTGTTGTTATGACTTAATTGGAGGCTGAAATCTAGGTATAATATGGTGAATTTCTAAACTAATTTCAACATGGTATCAGAGTAGGTGCTCTGAAGTTCAGTGGGCAGAATTTTGGCACTTGAGACAGCAAGTGATTTGCTGGTACATTTGCTTGAAGAAGAAAGAAAAAGGTTCTTTTTCAGGAGGACAAAGATTACTTCCAGCATCAGGTTTGAAGATAGATTGGAGGGGGTCTCCAACTACCTGTAGTGGAAGGTTAGAATCAGCAGTGTTCTCAAGGAGAACAAATTATGGTCGTTTGCGAACACCTTTGTACCTGTACCTACAGACCCCACATCTCTTGATGTTCATGAGGTGAATGAAGCTAACACTCAGAGAATCATCTTGGATGGGTTCAAAGAGCACCTTATTCCACACTTGACTGAGAAGAAGACAACTAATGGAATGTGGGTTGCACTGAAGGCTTGTATGAAGCTAAGAACGAGAACCGGAAAATGGCTCTCTGGGACAAGCTCCATGGAGCTAGGATGGTCAAAGGAGAGAGTGTGGCCACCTACCTCACCCAGGTTTCACAGGTGAAGGACGAGTTGGCAGCTGTTGAAGAAGTCATTCCCGACTCAGAGTTGGTGCGGATAGCCCTCAAATGATTCACCAAGGAGTGGGAGGTTTTCATCAAGTGTGTGGTGGGGAGAGAGAAGATCCCTAACTGAAGCAGATTATGGGATGATTTTACGTAGGAGGAGATTCAAGAGGGGTCTCAAGAAAAGGTATTGGATGGTGCATATGACAAGAACATTGCTCTTGTGGTAAAGGGAAATGAGAAGAAGAAGGACATGAGCAAGGTGAAATGCTTTGCATGTCACAAGACTAGCCACTATGCTAGTCAATGTCCGAACATGAAGAAGAAGAAATTGGAACCAAAGGTGGCAGCATCAGTAGTGGTTGCAGATTTTGCAGAGAAATTTGAGAAGGATTTCTCTCTCATTGTTGGTCCCGTGGGCAGTGGATGCCTAGTGTTCGAGGACATTGATTCGTGGTTTGTGGATAGTGGTGCCTCTCAGCACATGATCGGGTTGAGGTCATTTTTCCTCGATATTACAAATATAGACTCAGACTACAGAGTGAAATGTGGAGTCAGCCCACAACTTGTAGTAAAAGGGGTTGGAAGGGTGAGATTCCAACTAGAGTCAGGAGGTCTTCTAGAGGTTGGCAAGGTGTTATATATTCCATAGTTGACAGTTAACTTGCTCTCAGTGTAGGCTTTGGATGAGAGTGGATTTGGATTTGTTTTCCACGATGGAAATGTGTTTTTATATCCCATGGGAGCAACTACTGACACAGCTATGATTCTTGGTGTCAAGTATGAGGGCTTGTACAGGTTGTTGGGTAGACCTGTGTTGGGGTCCAGTGGATTTCTAGACTCAAATTCTGTGTCGAAGCGTTGGCAAGTAGCACAAGAGAGAGAGTTGATACATGGCACTCAGTCTTCTTCTAGGACTCTCAAGGGACTCAGCAAGCATGAGTCGACATAGTTGGATGCTTAGGAGAGTGTACAGTCTCCTAGGAGCATGTCTTCAGTTCATGGTACAACGGAGGTAGCAGCAGAGGCTTCTAGTGCAGTGGGAATAGTGGCTTCATGTTCAGAGGGAGCAGAGACTTCTAGTACATAGGGAGCAGCTATGGCAGCTGATGAGATGGAGACAGATTCTTGTGGTGATACCAGAAGTACCTCTCTCGCTAAGAGGGAGTGTTGAGATTTGGTAGCTTGGAGGTACTTCTGCATTGGCAGTGCTCAACATGCGGAAGTGACTAAGCAAATTATCTCCTAGTGACTTTATAAAGTGATTTTATAAAGTTGAGTCTTTTAATTTTGAAATGTAAAAGTGACTTTATGATGTTATGGGTCACTTTATTAAATTAAGTGACCTCAACGAATGATTAAATCGTGATTGTTGATCTCAAGGGTAAGTGAAGAGTCACTTGAGGGAGATCAAGGGTTAGAGGAGTTACAATTCAAAATTGATAAAAGGCAGCTCATTAGGAGATGAGGGCACACTTGTTGAGGAGAGCTTGAGGAAGATTGAAGGGGAACGCATCCCAAGGAGGTTTCTTAGCTTCGAGGGAAATGGTTTCAGCAGCCAGGAGGAGGCATGCATCCCTAGGAGAATTGGCATGCATTCCTAGACTGCATCAGCTTCAGTGGAGGCTGTACAAAATGGATTGGAGGAGGTCGTACATCATCTTTAGTTTTCTTTTCCACTCCAGCCAACTCAGAAAATCCTGCTTTGTATTGGCATGATTTTCTAGGAGTTTCTCTGCCCACACTTTTTGCCACCATTACACTCTTGTTTCACTCACATTTAAACTCATATTATCACTTTACCCTATCTTTCCAAAGGTATATAACGTCTCTTCTCTTTACTATATGTTCAGTCTGTTTTGCATATAATTTTACATTACTCTCGTACTTAACCATTGATCAGAAATGTATAAGTGTTGAAACAGTTTGAACTGCAGATTAGCATTGAGGCCTGTTGCTGAAACAGTTAAAGCATGCAAACCCTGTGGCTGAAACAGCAACTCATACAGAAGAAGTTGTTACACAGTCTGTGGTCAACGATGCAGAAACACAGAAGAAGCTATTACACAGTCCGTGATCAATGATGTTGAAACATAGAAGCCATTACACAGTCTGTGATCAATGATGCTAAAACACAGAAGCAGTTACACAATCCGTGGTCAACGATGTTGATCAAAATCTGGACCAAGGGTCAAATTTTAGCCCAAAAATCGATGTTCTCATAATTGCCTCAAATTGGACATGAGCGTAGCCCTCGTTGTCACGAACCCAACGCAATTTGTTTCTTCTCAAACGGACGTCAGGAGCAAAAGATATAGCGATCTGTTCGGAAAGTCAAACAGGTAAAAAAATGCTGACTGTACATGTCCGTACAGTCCGTACGGCCACGTGGCAGGGTCGTACCATCATTATGACATGGCAGTTTGATGACGTGGCATATTTTTATTGGTTGGTGGTTGTCCAATCGAGTGATGACACGTGTCATTTGATGGCGAATGATGTGAGGACACGTGGCCCAATCGGAGGGCGCCACGTGTCCCT